>ML213636.1:203977-221859 GCA_004379715.1 Crucibulum laeve
GTATATTCTAGATTACTTTGTACATAGTATATAAACCCTCGAGTTGAGGGGATAAAAATTCATTCTATTATAAAATTAATACGCTGCGCTCAACAAATAGCATAAAGACGTACTCATAATTTGGCCCATTGTACGTAGCCTTAAACTACTGGTTAGCACTCACGAACACTTTGAAGTCATGCGTCACGTACCTTAAGCTCCTCAAGTAGAACCGAGATAGGATGGCCGTTGGGCGTTCCCTGAGTGTACAGGACAACGGGGTTGGTGGAAGTAGTGGCCATGGGCGTGGGATTTGGTGTAGAGACTGAGTCTGTGAGTTCAGCGATGTTCTGAGCGAGCTCTTCATTACTTAAATACATTTAATCTTGGAGGGAATGGCGTCATCCGTATGCAATTGGGTCGAGGTTGCTTGGTAAGGTGGTTGGTAATATATTTCCCGCTTATTCCCGTCTCAATGAGTAATTCGTGAGTACAATAGATTGACTCCCAGCTTTACACCGCTTTCAAGATTAAAACACCCGAGGACGTATTGAGAGAATCAAGCTTAGAAAGCACAGGGCATGTGAAGCTGATAATGTTACAGAAATATGGCGATCGAATCTAAACATAGAACACATGATGGACTATTTCCAGTTTAAGCTCAAAACTGGTGAATCTAAAAGTATCATCTCTGAATCTTTGTAGCCTACTTAAATTCCTCCTTTCGAGATCACGGTAGTGGTACCTCCAAACAGCACTTCTACAGTTAAGTGGACCAACGAGCGACTAGGATATTCGACGCGTCGCAAGTAATCAGGAATCAAATCTCTTGGATTCATGCTCTCTTTTTCCGTCCGGATGTTCAGTTCAACTAATAATGGCGTGATGAGTACTGTGAGAATGTGAGAAAGATGATCGGTGCTCAAGGTGCGTAAATTCGAGAGATTAAGTAGAAACCCTTCTCCAGACAAAGAGAGGAATTTTGGAGTTTAATGATACTGGAATCGCTCTTCGACGCTAGCAGAGTACCAGCGAAGAGAACAGGATCTGAGAATTTGTATGATTTCATCAACCTCATTCATCCTTGTCGACGCAGGAGAAGGGAAAAGTATCTGAATCGAAAGGCATCGATCTCCACTACGATCAATACAAGCATTCAGCTGTTTCACGGCGCGGCGGCACTTCATTGGCTTCAGGTTGACGAAAAGTGATGACCAAACTTCTTTGGTTGAAAGCATGACACTCCTCCATAACGCGCTTACTCGCGTAACATTCCACGGGAAGAAGTCTGGTTGATCGACGCGAATGGGAGACGATATGTGAAGGAAGATGAGTGTGAGAATCTCAGGTGGTAGTCGACGAATGGGTGAAAGAACGGATTTGTGTGCGTCAACGTATGCTACGATGCGTTCTCGGTGAGAAACGAGCTGTGAAAGTAACTTTTTCGTTTTGGATATTTGGGATTAATCATAATTAGTACTATATATCGCGTAGTATTTGGGTTGCTACCGAGAATCACAGCCAGTGATACGTTACACGGTTAGATTGAACATGGATAGTACATTGTGATATAATACAGGTAATTCAATTGCCTGCTTCCTTTGTCATATGTTATTAGGCAGGGACTTTGATGCCAGCCTGGAACGCGGGACGAGCTTCGATACGCTTCACCCAAGCCTATTTGAGTTTATTCATCAGTTACTAGCTACACCGGCAATGAGAAAAATCAGACACATACATCGATAGCAGGAAACTCTTCCTCGAGCTTGATGTCAATGTAGCTCGCAAAGCGCACCCTTCAAATAGTACGTTAGTCATTGAATTATCGCTCGAATCACAATAATCAACCTACCATGTAGCGGTTTTGATATCTGCGAGGCCGTAAGTGCCACGTCCAGGGCCAACGAGATAATCCCGGTCCTTCAACCGCGCTTCGAGAACGCCGTACAAGCGCTTGGTCTCGGTAACATATCGGTTGATAGCATAAGGACTAAATTTCGCTATCAGCGCAAAACTCTTATGGCGAGTATAAAGTACACGTACATCTTTTCAGGTGCGAAACGCGTGAAGAAGCCCGCTTGTCCCTGCATCGGACCAACACCACCATGCTAGAAGAAACAAGTAGTTGAAAAAATGAATGTGATAACGAGCATATAATCTTACTGCAAAGAAAAGCCATTGAAGTTCTTCGCTATAGCCCCTAGGATCGCTAACGGGGTCTCTCGAGAATTTGTGCTCCTTATCGAACTGGCCGGCAAGGTAGACGAGAATCGCAGATGTTTCGAATACGGGGAAACCTTCATGCGTAATTGCGGGGATACGCCCGTTGGGGTTGATCTGCACCGTACATCAATAACTAAAAAACCAATGACAGTCATCACAAGTTACTCACCTCAAGGAACCATGGCGATTTCACCTGGTTGTGAACCTTGCCGATATCAGCGTCACGAATGCTCATGGAGACAGTTCTGCTCAAATCATTAGAATATTAGCTCTAATCAATAAAATATAGACGCACTCATAATCTAGCCCATTGTAAGTAGCCTTAATTATCGGTTAACGCTCACGAACGCTTTGAAGCCGCGCGCCACGTACCTTAAGCTCCTCCAGCAAAACAGAGGCAGCATGGCCGTTGGGCGTTCCCTGAGTGTAAAGGACAACAGGCTTGGTGGAAGTAGTGGCCATGAGTGAGAATTTTGGTGTAGAGACTGAGTTTGTGAGTTCAATAATGTTCTGAGCGAGGTCTTCATTACTTATACAACTCACCTTGGAGGAAATGGCGTCATCCGTGTGGGCCGAGGTCGCTTGGTAAGGTGGTTGGTAAGATATTTCCGCTTGTACCCGTCTCGGTGAGCAATTCGTGAGCACAATACATTTGATTCCCCAGCTTTACACCAGTCAGATTATACCGCCCGAGTACGTACTGAGAGAATCAAGCTTAGAAAGCAAAGGACATGCGAACCTGATAATGTTACAGAAGTATCTTCAATCGGATCTAAACATAGAACACATGATGGGCTATTTCCAATTTAGGCTAAAATTAGTGGATTTAAGATTATCATATCTCCGAATCTTTGTAACGTATTTAAATTCCTTCTTTTGAGAGTGCTATAACTTTAGTGCCTCCAGTCAGCCCTTCTACGGTTAATTGGACCAACGGACGACTAAGATATCCCACGCGTCGCAAGTAATCAGGGATCAAATCTCTTAGATTCGTGCTCTCTTTTTCCATCCGGATGTTCAGGTCAACTAATGATGGAGTGATGAGTGCTGGGAGAATGCGAGGAAGACGATCGGTGCGGAGACAGTCAAATTTCAGAGAGCGTAATTTGGGTAGCTCAACTAGACCCTAGTGTGGTGGATGGCTGCCGTCACCTAGCAAGGAGAAAAGGCCAGAGATACGCAAATATTCCAAATGGGATGTCTCTGCTAGACAACTCAAGAGATGATTGTAGTCAGGAGACAGAGTGGTCAGATCTAGTCTCGTAATCTGAGACCACGGAAGAAACATATCTTGTAAAGACTCTCGTAAGTCTACATCTAGAAGCAGCGAAGATAGCTTCGGTGCATTTTCAAATGTACGCCGTGGAAGTGGGTGGGATGGATATGCATGGAGGGTGAGACTCAAGGTATGTAAATTCGAGAGATTAAGTGGAGACCCTTCTCCAAACAAAGAGAAGAGCTTTGGCATGTAATGATGCTGGAATCGCTCTTCGACGGCAACGGAGTACCAGCGAAATGAACAGGATCTGAGAATTTGTATGATTTCATCAACCCCATTCATCCTTGTCGACACAGGAGAAGGGAAAAATATCTGAATCGAAAGGCTCCGATCTCCACTACGATCGATACAAGCATTCAGGTGTTTCACGGCGCGGCGGCAGTTCATTCGCCTCAGGTTGATGGAAAGTGATGACCAAACTTCTTTGGTTGAAAGCATGACACTCCTCCATAACGCGCTTACTCGCGTAACATTCCACGGGAAGAAGTCTGGTTGATCGACGCGAATGGGAGACGATATGTGAAGGAAGATGAGTGTGAGAATCTCAGGTGGTAGTCGACGAATGGGTGAAAGAACGGATTTGTGTGCGTCAACGTATGCTACGATGCGTTCTCGGTGAGAAACGAGCTGTGAAAGTAATTCTTTCGTCTTGGATATTTGGGCATCTAAGTTCTGGATCTCTGCAATACCTTCACTAACAATATTACTGGCATATACAGCCTCCTCGGGGGATGGAGTATCGTTCGACTTGCAGAGTGGCGAGGGCGTTGTACGAGCGTTGAGGTCATTCACCATTTCTTTTGATATACCACAGGTGATGTAGAACGCTTGGTGATTAACTGCGCTTGCAAGTGTCTAATTGCAAGTTTCACTATAGCGAAGAGTACAGGGCTTACTGTATGTTGCGGCAGAGACACAACAATGAAGGCGTTCGAGATAGAAGCAACTTGATGGTGTGAGTATGGATGAGGGGATGGGGTAGACAGGAAGGACTATACTATCTCCCTTCACGTTGATGAAGCGCGGCGACTGACGTCACTGAGTTCCAGGTCGAGTTGGACATGGCCTTTATTAGTTAAGAGAATGTCTAGATCCATCCATGAGTACGACGGCAATGACGCAAACGAGAAGCTTAAGGGACTATGCGCTTTTTATAGCAAAGGGAAGTGATGGAGTTGATTAACAGCGACTTGTCTCGATTGGGAAATATGGTGAGAATTGCACTGGACTTTAATTCCGCATAAATGGTAAAAAGGAAATATTATCATCGTAACTGATGGAATATAGGTATGCGCTCTACATAATTGCTCTTCACGCATGCTTGGTTTTATTTTTGTTGTCATAAGAACATCTCGATCAGGAACGTGGTAGAAATTATGGATGGGTGGTCTCATTCGAGTGACTCAAAGATCCAACTGCAGCGCTGTAGTTTGGTTTCTGCGCTCTACGTTGCCGTTGATGTTACCGTTGTAGATTGGCGGTGAATACGCTGTTCGCCGTTGGAGTCATCGGGGGGTTTTTATCGCTGGGGGCGATGCGGTCTTTAATCCCTTCCACCACTCAGGAAATTGACCTTCCATGCCTCCTCCGGTCCTGAAGCACCGTTCTCGTGTATGCCCAATCTTTCCGCAGTTAGGATTGGTACACTTGAGCTCGGAGTTATGCGGAGCTCGTCCTGAGCCCTCGCCATGGATAGAAAGCGCTTGGGCAGGCTGGATTTTCGGCGCAGGCTCGACTTTGGGAAAGAAGAGCGTGTACATGGATAATTGTACGAATACTTCTTCTACCTTTGTAATGTTGGCTAGGCTTTCCAGTAAGATGCTCCACGAATCTGGCATGGATCTCAACACCACTTTCCTGAATTGCATTTCATTGATGTCGGACCCAGCTCCTTTAGCCTTTTTCCATGCTGTTCGAAGGTTCGAGAAGTGTTCCTCCAAGTCTGCCCCCTCCGTATATCGAATGGCGTTCAAGTCCTTCTCAGCATTATGAGCCGCTAAGTCATTTTTAATGTCCTTCGCATCAGTGAGTGACTTCCATGTAGTCGCCGCTGTACCATCCGTGGCGACCCCTAATCCTATAGGGTTTTTGACGTTCAGAGTGACCATGCCCTGGGTGTATGCGTCGCGCTGGTCCCATTCCTCCTGGCTGGGGTTAAGCGACCCCCACCAGCCGGTGGATGGGCGAGGTAATATGGTATCGGAGGGACGTGTTAGTGTCCCTAGAAGGTATGGTAGTAGACCGTGAGCACGAGCAGCACTGAGTATTGTAGTTTTGAATTCCATCCAGTTCGAGCCATCGTATTTTTCAGATTCTGGTAACAGAAACAGAGCGGGGTTGGACGACATGGTAAATGCGAAAATTTCCGGAGCGGTAGTTTGGTTCTTATGCTGAGGACGCAAGAATTATGTTCGGCCGACTTGTATCGGGGTATGACTGAGTTCTCTTAAGCAACTACGGGGCCTATAACTTATTAGATAGACACAATGAGATCTACATAAAGTAGGATTTAATAATAGAATAATGAGTGTGTAAAATGATAACGTACCTCAGTCGGTAAAGGAAACGACTGAGGTTTTTCTGTCCTGCTATGTATGGTACGGAAATATACGAAGATTAATAAAGACTAGCAAACAGCGGCTACCAGCTGTATGCACAAGCCACTCGATCGTCCCTGTTTGGTACGGAGCTGTACCGAGCACGGCAAATAACCCTAGAGCGTTGGCACGTGAGTCTCCAATAGGTTGACGATAGTTTAGATGACGAGAGCCAAGCGTTGACAGACGAAGATAAGTGAGTTGAATTCGCTGTTCATGGAAAGTAAGCGATGTTCTTGAATATATTCGCGTCGGCTCAGCCGAAAGGGATCGGCACCCCCGTTTTCGCGCTGGTAGCCGCCGTCGAGGGCTCTCGCTCGTCGTAGACGATCTGCGCAAAAGCACGCTGCTGACGTCAGTAACCCCGCGTATTTGGGCATGTGACACACGTGAAATCACGCGCGGAGTGTGAAGATCCGGGCGGGCCGTGGTTTCATTTTTCCCTGCCACCCGCTGACGGTGGTAAGCCTGTATCTCCCGAGTCCGATGAACGTGAACGCAGCTATTCGCTCGCTGTCTTTGCTATCTAGAGGAGGGAGAGAGGCGATTGTATACCGATAACAACGCAAGAATAGGATAGGTGAGGAACGAGGAAGGGGGGCGAGTAGAGAACGTGCGCCGACGGAACGACATCATCCACATCCTGCCCCGGACCGAGAGCTCCATCGTCTCTTAATCCCTCCTCCCGTCCGAAGGCTCATCCTTTTCCATTCTTTTTTCGGCGCTCGCCCTCTCACTGTTACAGTCCACGAACGACCGTGCTCTGTGCACTCACCCCGACCCCCCATCTAACACAAGATGGCCATCCTGCGCCGCATAATCAATCGGCGCACCCTCGCACTCGCAGCTGGGGGTACAGTCCTCACAGCTGGAGGTGGGTACTGGTACCTCAACTCCGGACCCGCATACCCGAGCTCGACGCTCGAGACGCGCCGCCCACCGCCGCCGTGGACACCCCCGAGTAGGAAGGAGATTTTGGATCGACTCAAGGCGTCTGGGGGTGTACGAGCAGGAAAGGGTAGTATTACTACGTTGAACGGAGGGGAAGACGACGACAGCGAGTTTGATTTGCTTATCGTTGGAGGAGGAGCTACCGGCGCTGGTGTTGCGGTCGACGCCGCGAGCCGTGGACTGAAGGTTGCCCTGGTGGAGAGGGATGATTTCTCTGCTGGTATGTTACTCTTGACATTGTTTTCTTTCTTTCGCTGCGGTCTCTCCTTACACGGTCTTTCGCTGACATTTAGTCCCTATATCCCTCAGGCACCTCCTCAAAATCAACCAAACTCGTCCACGGCGGGGTTCGCTACCTCCAAAAAGCCGTCTTCGAGCTCGACTACGACCAGTATAAGCTCGTCCGCGAGGCTCTACACGAGCGCCGTATCTTCTTGCAGACGGCACCTTATCTTTCGAATATGCTGCCGATTATGTTGCCGATATATAAGTGAGTGGTTGTTTAATTTCAGGGATTATGGGGAAGACGGGCGCAGGAATGTTCATGTTATCACTCCTGCGTCCCCGTTTGTGTTAGTTATCATATTGGTGCGCGTGGACGTGCGGGCGTCTTGGTGTGGTCGGTTCATTTAAGTACCATCCTTCCCAGCTATGTCCAGCTACGAATGTCGTTCTATCAGGACGAAGAACGACGACGCGTCCATACAGTTCAACTTATGCTCCCTTTGCCTTCTACCCATCCAATCTAACCTACCCCATCCCATCCTACTCAGGTACTGGCAAGTCCCATACTACCTCGCCGGGTGCAAGATGTACGATGTCCTCGCTGGCAAGGAAAACATGGAGACGAGCTACGTCATGAGCAAGGGCAAGGCGCTAGAGACGTTCCCTATGCTCAAGAGCGATGGGCTCGTGGGCGCGGTGGTTTATTATGATGGTGGGTGGGATTTGAGTTCCTTTGGATAGGGGAGACATACCCACGTGCTGATTACTCGTTTCTTCATCGGTCATCCCAGGACAACATAACGACTCTCGGATGAACATCGCGCTCATCATGAGTGCAGTCAAGCACGGCGCGGTCGCCGCAAACTACTGCGAGGTCACCAAGCTCAACAAGGACGGTCACGGCAAACTTAATGGCGCACGCGTAAAGGACACTTTGACTGGTGCTGAATGGGATGTTAGAGCCAAGGTACGCCCTCCTCCGCTGGACGTTACGTCCAGTGCAATCGCTGAACCACCCCGTAATAACAGGGAGTAATCAACGCAACCGGCCCCTTCTCCGACGCCCTCCTCACACTCGACAACCCCTCCCACAAACCCATCGTCCAGCCCTCCTCCGGCATCCACATCACCCTCCCCAACTACTACTCCCCACGCAAAATGGGGCTGCTCGACCCCGCCACGTCCGACGGACGCGTGATCTTCTTCCTCCCTTGGCAAGGCAACACCATCGCAGGCACCACCGACACCCCCGCGCGCGTCGAGCGTGATCCCAAGGCGAGCGAGGAGGACATCCGGTGGGTGCTCGAGGAGGTCAGGAGCTACCTCAGCCCGGACATCAAGGTCCGCCGTGGGGACGTGCTGAGTGCGTGGAGTGGTCTCAGACCGCTTGTGAGGAACCCCGGGGCGGCGAGTACGGAGGGCCTTGTGAGGAATCATATGATACATGTTAGTGAGAGTGGGTTGTTGACGATTGCTGGGGGGAAATGGACGACGTATAGGAGTATGGCGGAGGAGACGGTGGATGTGGCGGTTGAGACGTTTGGGCTGGAGAAGAGGGTGAAGAGTAGGTGTGTTACGGAGACGCTGAGGTTGGTGGGGAGTCATGGATGGAGTCGGAATATGTTCATTGGGCTGATTCAAACTGTGAGTGTTTGATGTGATCTTTTTGACAGACCGCTGATATCATGATGATCATAGTACGGTCTAGAAACGGAGGTTGCTAAACACCTTTCTGAGAATTACGGTGACCGCGCTTGGACGGTCTGCTCGCTCGCTGAGCCGACTGGTGAAAGTTGGCCTTTATACGGAACGCGTCTGACACCCCAGTATCCCTGTATGTCCCTTTCCTTTTTCTGCCCTCAGTCTCATGCTAACACCCCTTCTCAGATATCGAAGCCGAAGTACGCTACGCCGTCCGGCACGAATACGCCCTCACCGCAATCGACGTCCTCGCGCGCCGCACCCGCCTCTCCTTCCTCAACGCCCACGCCGCACTCGAAGCCCTCCCCCGCGTCGTCGACATCATGGCAGACGAATTCAACTGGTCCCTCAAAGAACGCAAGAAGCAGATCAAAGACGCCGTCGAGTTCCTTAGCAGCATGGGTCTCGCACCTGGATACCTCGAGCGCACGATGATCCCTGAGCCTGAGCCCCGTGGGTTGATCGAGAAGGCGGATGTTGCGTTTTGGCGGGGGGTGTCGGCGGTGGGGAGGGCTGTTGGTCTTGGGGCGCCGGTGAAGGAGGCGGTTTCGTACGGCCCTGCGAGGGCAAGGTTTGAGAAGGGTGAAGTTGCTGCGCTGCGTTTGGCGTTTGAGAAGCGCATGGGAGCGGCGGATACGGTTCAGGTTGAGGATATATGGGGGTTGGTTAAGGAGGTTCCTGGATATGCTGGCGTGTCAAGAAAGGAGTATGATTATGTCCTTGAGGAGGCGGGATTCAAGAATAGGAAGGACATGGACTTTGAGGAGTTTGTTGAGGTATGTTTTATCTTCTCTCTCGTTTGACTGTGCTGATGAATAACTCTTTGTTGTGTTGTAGGTCTTCGGTAACTTGAAGGACGTTGCATTCGCACCTGTTGCAAGCAAGCAAAAGAAGAGGTTAAGCATACCAGTAGAAAAGAGTGGTGGTGGTGTATAAGCGTACTTTATTCCTCTGACTAAATTTTAGATGCGACTCCCTTTCTCTTGACTTGCATTTATGTATAACATGAACTTGGATTAAGTATGTCTATTTTATCTTTATATATAAGGAAACAAATTGAAATCTACTCAGTGCCCTGGGGTGCAGGCACCAGTGCCACGGGTTCTGATGGTGTTGTTTTGACCAGTGGTGAGGGAGTTTCTGGAACTGTCATCTTCAGTGATAAGGACAGCTTTTTCAGCTGCTCGCCTATATCATTGATTCGTAATCTTTAGTGTAGTGCTGATCATTCCTAGATATCAATTGGATACATGTTTTCAGCTGGCAAATTATGCAATGGATCTACCTGTCTCTTGTCCTCAGACTCCAACGCACGTTGCACGCTCGTGTTGACATTCACAGTGGCATGCAAAAAGAATGCACGTGACAATTCTTTGAGCGTTGTGCAGCTTGTTGTATTCATATCTTCACTGTTTCCAGATCATTCTCCAGGATTTAAATTTGAATACGAATATATGACTCTAATCTACTGTATCGTAGCATATTAGCTAAATATAAATAAAATTACATTTGCAACAGCCATGTTTGTAACATGTGTGATTTCCCCAAAATGCACAAATAAAGATGAGGGCAGCAAACTTTGTCAAGGTACTCAAATAACATCAAATCAATGAAATGTTGCAGGCTATGGTGTGAACTTCAATGCCTAAAATTAATGAAGAAATATCTTAAAATAAAATTTTAAATCTTGAGCACTCTTTCTTGGTATTTCCTACCAGCAGCACTTTAGTAATTTGTCTATATCACACCCAAATCACCATTATCCAAAATATCACATATTTAAGACAAAGAATGGCTAAGATATCCATGAACATTTTTAAAAATACTAGCATATCATATGCTACCTTTCTCTCCCATAAATGCCATCTTATGACCGTGGATTTTTTTTACATTCAACCTCTATTATAGACCTTGGTAGCATTTGAATAGAACAACAATGGTATTTTTGTTGATGTAATGCTATAAAGAGTTTATAATATGTGATGCCTAAAACCAGAAGATGTTCAGAGATTGATTCACACTTATTTCATTCATTTCTTCATATTTACATAAGAGAATACAAGAGGATACTATTAATTCTCTCTTGTCAAATTTAAAATAAGTTCAGCCTTTGAATTTGAAATTGTTGCACCAGAAGCAGAGGAGATTGTGATGGTTATCCCATAATGTGGGGTAAGCTAAGGGGTTGCACAATTTGTTCCACTCCTATAACAATAAGCACTGGTGCTATTTTACATACATTAGTATGAGATTGATCCCATGTCAAATTTGAGATTTCAGGTGAAAATATGAGAACCTAGATGATGGAGGGACAAATTACCAAAATACTGCTTGTAGGGGATACCAAGAAAGAATGCTTAAGAGATATACTTTCCTTTTAAGATATTTCTTCACTAATTACAGGTGACAACTTTCACACTATATACTGCAACATATTATTGATATGATGTTATTTCAGTGCCTTAACAGTGTTTACTGCCCTCATCTTTATTTGCACAATTTGGGAAAATCACAAATGTTACAAATATCATGGTAGCATATGTAATTTTATTTCTATTTTCTAATACACTACAATACAGTAGATTAGAGTCATGTCTTCATATTCAAATTTAAATCACAGAGAATGATCAAGAAACAATGAAGATATGGATGCAACAAGTTGTACAACACTCAAAGAATTGTCATGTGCATTCTTTTTGCATGCCACTGTACATTAACTGAATATAATATAATAATAGACCTTATTTATACAAGAAGTCAACAGTAACATCTGCCAACTTTATATGATATGTAACTAATATTAAATTTTAAGTAAAACACATGTTTTGTCACTCTCAGTGCTTAGCAATATTATTATATAAGCTTACTAGTGATGCTTAACACCAACTAATCTTAAATTGTACAGGTACTCAATTCAGAATGCTCAAATTCCACTCAGATTTCACTTACTCTGCTCAGACTCCACTTGGACTGGATAAGTAAAGTATTAGCCAAGTATACATTATTAATGGCATCCTAGTAGTCTAATCAGACTCCACTTGGAGCCCATTGGATTCTGCTTGGAGTCCAAGTAGTCCAATTGGACCAGGGGGGTGAGTTTAAATTACTGCTTCTATCAACTACAACTAAATATAAGTGAAATATAAAATATATGCATATTGAGTACCTATTTATAATAGTGTCTTTCATAGATGCCTTTATCAACTACAACTAAATCTAGAGCTAAGCCATTCAAAAGAGCTGAATTACAGTATGCTTGACACCTGAAATCAGTTACTCTGTAATTGATATAAGGAGTAGTAACTACCCACAACAAAGTGAGTTATATCTTTCTATGAGTTCCATGCTCCTGAAGCTACATGGGCATAAAAAGGTTCAACACCCAAATAAGTTGTATGTGGCTAGCCGACTAGTACAATTTATTATTTGCACAAAGTTGCAAAAAGTTTGATGTCTCACTTATAACTCTACCAAACTGATGAACCTTGGCTCTAATTTTAGGACAATCAATGCTCAGTGCTCACTCTCAGTAAGAATTATAATTCAGATGAAAGTCCAACAATAGTCCTGTATTTACACATCTAACTAAAATCAGCCAAATTGTCATGTTTGTTGAATAACAATTTTCAAATTTATTTGTGTAAATGTCTGACAAGTGTTTCAGGCATTTTCCTGCAGGTTGTAAGGTAAGAAGACATCCATAGGATGTCCTACTTGCACCCAATGAAAGACCCACATACATAATTTAAACATGGCAATTATTCAGATAGTATTCAGAACAACATCATACTAAAATCAGATTATATTCAGATGATAAATAAAATAAAATTTCCTATACAAAACAAAAGCAAATACTAGTACATAATATATATGAGTAGCTTGAATATGGAGTATGCCATCTCAAGTCTTCTCTGATTTGGCCTTATGCTAAAACATTTGTGATGTAAGTTCTTATATAGTTCAAATTTGGAATAACTAACCTTAGCTATAATCCTGTCTACATCATATTTTGAAGGAATTGTAGACCAGTCACTCAAGATGACTTCAATCAGATCTAAAGATGAATTAGCAATGTTTATGAGCTTGTGATGCTGACCCAGGGGTATGCATAGAGTCCATGTGTACTTTATAGAGTACAAGCTTTTTGACCTATGCTATGCCACAGGGGTATGAGGAACAAGTACCCCTAGCTACACTGGCTCAACAGCTTGTTGGGGGCTCCACCCCCAAACCCCCAGCTGAAACCCAGTTCTTCAGGACATTGTTAATAACAGTTTTTTAACACATCTTTAATCCCAGTTCTTTAATACATCTTTAATCACAGTTCTTTGGAACATCTTTACTCACAGTTCTTCAGGACATCTTTAATCCCAGTTCTTTAACACATCTCTAATCAAAGTTCTTTAACACATCTCTAATCAAAGTTCTTTAACACATCTTTAGTAACCTACTATTTATATCTACACAATATCAATTTTCTCTATCTATTTTAATAGTATTTCTGGATATACAATGTTCTTTGTTATAGTTCCTATACTTTTTGAATCCCAAATTGCCTTTATATTATGAACTGATGTTGCCCAAGATACTGCCACATAAAATTGTCCATGTGTGAACACCCCACTTTGAAAGTCCAGTCCAACATATTTTACTGATTGCCCTTAAGCCTTATTGATAGTCATTGCAAAGTGCAGTCAAAGAGGAAATTGATGTTGTGTGAATTTAAATGGTACTTGAGATGCAGTAGGCCATCAATTTCATCCAAGGAATAAATACTAATAATCCCTTTTTTGATCCAGTTAATAGTTGAATCTCCACAACTTGAGTAGTCATCCTGGTAACAACTCCTCAAGTTCCATTACAAACTCCTTCTGATGCATTGATGTTTCAAAGTACCATTACAGGACATCCTAATTTCAGCTCTATATGTGCTAATGGTAGTCCTGAGCAATTAATTGAGTTTAGATATTCCACTGGATATAGAAGTTGTCCTTCCCCAGATTCTGCATTATTGTCAGGAATTGCATCATTTCCAGTAATTTTTTATTGAGATGATCAACACCATCATTTTGACTTGATAAAATTGTCCACTCAGAATAGTACTCATCATCCTTTAAAGGCAAAGCAGCAATTCCAGGATAGATAGTATCCATTAGTGAAGGAACTGTATTAGCTGGACATTTGAAGTGCTCAGGAGGTTTGTTACGTCCATGCCTCGGCAACCACATCTCTGCACGTTATCCAGAAACTCCGCACCCTGTACATATGACTCCGCACTCCTTGACTCCATTCACTGCATGTCCCTCATGGACTTCTATTTAGATCTTGATTATCTATTATCTATTTCCTTTTATCTTGTGATTTATATCTATTTCCTTTAGTTACAATTACGCAGTTCATGTCAAGTCTCATACATGTTTCATATTTTGTACCTAGTACTCCGTGTTACTTGTCTCTACTCCATGTTACTTGTCTCTACTCCATGTTACTTGTCTCTGAACTTCTAGTATTTAAACTTAATTACTTCACTATGTAACCTCAGTTCAAATATCAACTTAGTCTGCCAAACTACTCTGCCTTGAGTTACTATCAACTCCACACTCCTCTGTAGAACTCCTGCAGGGAGTTCTTCATTGTTCAGAACTCCATCTTGGGTTCTGTCTTAGTTTGCTCTTGTCCTTCGGAAACCCAGGGACCACTAGTGGAAAGGGGCGCAGCACATAAGCTGAAGCCAAAGTCCCTCACTTGCCTCAAGGCAATCTGTCTCTGCACTCCGCCCTTGTTATCCAACATCTCCACCCCTAAGTCAGCCTTTCTCCGGCACAGCACTTAACACCAACTTACATTACATGTGTTTCAAGTAAAAATAAGGCTAAAATTGATGTAATTGACAGCATAGCATATCTAAAGTTGTTTTATTTTACTGTTGATTAACCATTGTGGGAAATAAATCTACAGGGAAATTGGGATTGGCCATTGTTGTAAGTGGGTGGATGGGGGGAATTAGAACTAGTCATTGTGGGAAGTGAGTATTCAAAGGTTATTTGCTAGCTTAGAAAAAAGGAATGGCTGGGGGCAGATAAAACAAAGATGGATATCAAAATATGATCCAGCAGATAGTACAGCTAGTAATTCATTGTATACCACTGTCCACTAGAAGCATATATAGATATCTAGATATTGAGTTGGACATTTGTTCAAAGAGGTCTCTATCCATAAATTAAGTTTGTGTGAAAGTGAAAGGGATGAGAAATGACAATGGTGTCATAGAAGGTACAGCACTTTGAAGCTTGTTAAGTGCTTCTGTAGTGTTCATCTGATTATTTGGATTCTTGCAGTTCAAATTCTCAAAGACTTTGTCAATAGAAGCAATGTTTGTCTGTGTTTTTAAAACCAATTAACCTTGAAAAGATTGAAAATTCAGACTGGTTAACATTACCTTGAACTCTCACAAGCCATAACTTAACTGCCAGATATCCAACTTAAATGGATTATATGGATGCCCTGAATTGACCTCAGGTGGAACAGGTCAAGCATAGTCTAAGCTGTCTTGGCTGTGCACCATGTCATCAAGCAGGTAGCCAACTGACACCCACTCACTCAGTGGAGTGTTGTCAGGGAACTTGATAGCAAATTCAAAGTCAATGAGATACACTCTTGGGCAACTTGGTGAGATTTTCATTGTAAGCAGGGATTCAGGGTTCCATTGAATGAGGAAGTTGTTGAGATATGCATCCTGTGTGAGCATACATTTAACATGAGAGTTAATACTTGTATCACTAGCAAAGACACTTACTCTATGGGCTATACCCAATTTATGTATGAAGCAAAGGGCCTAATCAAAATTTTATCAATTTATTCTGTATCAAAGCAGAAAGAAATCTGTACCTCTAAAGCTTACAACAGCATATCTAATATGTCCCCCACTGAGTTCTTTGTCCAAGGGTGAAATGCCATGTCTAAGCTCCTATATGCTTTTGGACAGACTCTGAACACAATGTCCTCAAGCACAATTTCAGCCAGCATAGAAAGGCAGTGATTATTACTTAAGAAAGTGTTTCTACCAGTTGAGGTTTTCTGCAGGATATTCAAATGCCTGTGTCCTTTGTTCTTCATGACAACTGTGCACACAAGTACATCCTGAACAGCTAGTGTTTGAGCCACTCTTGAAGTACCAAGCTGATTAAATAATCAGAATATTCTAAAACATTGACATGTGGTGACAAACCATGATATTGTAGCTATAAAGGTTTTCTACAGCGGCTATTTAATTGACCTGTGCTCAGGAATAGCAAAGCTGTATCTCACTGTAGTTGGACATATACTAACAGGCTGCCTTGCAAAAATCATATCACAGGACCACAGTGTATATCCTTTCTCTCCAAGGAATTTATTGAGGTTATCCCAAACTTTTTGTCAATCCTCCCACTTCTTGCTCTCTGACAGTCTCCATGTGTCAAGTTACAAGTCTTATGTAATAAGAATCATTCTTTTAGGGTGAATTACTAGAGCATTTTGTCACCATTAGAAGTG
This sequence comes from Crucibulum laeve, assembly GCA_004379715.1. Classification (NCBI taxonomy): domain Eukaryota; kingdom Fungi; phylum Basidiomycota; class Agaricomycetes; order Agaricales; family Nidulariaceae; genus Crucibulum; species Crucibulum laeve. The sequence continues at coordinate 220,466 of ML213636.1, forward strand.
AGCAAAAGTTGTATGTCAGCGGCATGCACTGCCACCTTGGCTTTCCAAAAATTGCCTTTTATGGAAAAAGCACATGATAGATATTTGTAATTAGTAAGACAAAATTGCTATGCTGATTTCTTCTTTTTTTGTCCCCCTCTCTGCTCTCAAGTTCATAATAATTCCACACTAGAGTAAGAGTTTGTTGGAATCTATTCTTTTGTACTTATATATGTGCATACAGACCTAAGGCACCATGCGCCCCTCCCCACAAATTGGGATGTGGGCCAGTATATTCCCTCTTTCAATGCAATTGTAGCCCAGCTGTCTCACCACCTCCTGTTGATGGACTAGGCACAGGGCAATGCACAGAAACCTATAAAGATGGCTATACACCAACCAAATACCTATAAAAATCAAATAATACTTGTGCAAGAGGCTTCACTTCATTCCTGACAACCTAGAACCAATATTTGAACTCTCAAAAGCACCAGAGTAATATATAACTAAGTGGACAGCCAAAGTGCAGAATAAACACTGCAAGACAACTCTTGATAATTTGCAAGACAAATAGACCAATAAAAGAGACCAGTAGAGACCAGCAAGATCAATAGTCCTTGGAACTCCTAGTAAGTACTGACTTGAGGAAGCTAGAAGGGACCCTAAATTGCAAACGCGATAACTCAATAAGGAGCACGCCTAAAGCTAAGAAACAAGCACTGACAGAAAGCGGTGAATCTGAATTAGACGCTGCAAAAAGACCGATAGTGATAATGTGTGTAGATCACAAAATTGTACAAATTTTGCTAAGAGTCTCCTTTTCTGCTCAAAAATCCTATAAAACTGTTTTGTATTGACTTCTGAGGGGAAATAGACAACTGGAGTGATGATGAGTACAGAGGGGACAATACTACAAAGTGGGGGGGGGGAAGCTGTACTACTCAAACAATGCCAAAACCTACTGCCTAGTATATCTGAGACCCAAAACAATGGAAATCAAGGAACTGATGCAATATACACTAAATATAAACTAAATGAAGATAAAAGCGGCTGTTGAAGCCTAGATCCATCAAGGAACAATCTAGAACTCCTAGGAACTCAACCCTGTGACTGTTAGACACTCTTCAGCTCTGTTTTCAACCTATTTGAGTGATTAGATCTTCTGATATGCCAAAAATACTCCCCAAAGCCTAAAAATACTCTCTAAGTCTAATATAGATGCTTCAGAGCTAAATTTAGCGCCCAAAGCGCTAAATTATCGTAAAAAACATATCCTGATGTGTATTGATGCATTCTGAGCCTCCTAAGTGTTCTAAAAAGCCAGAAAAATCATATAATATTCCATAAGTATAGATCTGACCCAGGCTCTTCACTGTCTTACCAACTCACACTTTCACCCCCTTGCCATGACAAAA
>ML213636.1:226646-237777 GCA_004379715.1 Crucibulum laeve
AGTCAATTACCAAAGCAGCCAACAAACATGGAATCAATAGCTTGAAGGTTCATGAGCACATGGTCAAAATATCCAGTCCTAAGCCACAGAGGCCCACAGACTGCTGTATGTTCTTCATGAGTCTGTCTCTATCAGTATTTGACCTGTACATCACAATGTTATGAGAAGCTTCATAATAATTATCTGTAAGACATACTTTGCTTGAATAGGAGGTAGATATTTAGAGGACAACAACCCCTGCATGCAAACTGTACACATCTCCCCAGTGTCAATAAATGCTAAATGCCAAGTAGATGGGTTCTTGAATTCTGCCATGTAACAACTGTCTACCTGTTCATATAAGTTAATGACCAAGTAACATCTTTCTTGAGTAGATATACACTCACCTTGAAATCAGATAGTTGATGAACAGATTCAAGACCCACAGTCACTTTAGTTCTAGTTTCAACTATTGCTTCCAGAGCATTTCCTATGATAGCACATCAGTTTTTGTGATTTGCATATAGATGCTGATACTTACTGGCACTTTTGATGTTGTAGTGGTTGTTCATGATGTTTAAAGAAACATAGGAATTGGTGAGGATGATGGGGTTGATGTGGAGGGCTTGAACCCCTTTTTATTTGGACCTCAGGGCATCTCACTTTTGAGTTCACCACTTTGTTGGCACCAACAAGTCTGAGCTGTCAGCACTTGGAACAACTTTATCCAAATCCATTCTCTGCTTGAACCTGACTTTGATGCCAATCAAGTACCTCTACTAGCACCAGCCATGCCTAAGCTGGTGGTTCTGATCAATGGCATTTCATCATCATTACAATATTATTATTCCTGTGCTCCATTTTTTTGTCACTACATCCATAGCATTGGGTCTTCTTGCTATATCAGTAATCAGCTTGTTGCCTTTGGATTTACAAAGCAATTAAGTCTATGTGCACCAACTTGCCTGATCTATGAGCAATTAAAATGTCATGCCATGCTGTTTTGAATGTCCTGGTGTTGGGTCTTTTTTTCCGTTGGCCCTCATGAAGCTTCTTGCTGTTTGCATCTACAACTCAATTAGCACTATCAGCCCCATGCCAGCCTGAGGTTGTGATTGACAGTAAAGTCTTGAAAAGACATGTTCCCATATGCTGCTTGTCTCATGCTTGTTGGACTTTCTTATGATCATTATGGAAATATAGAGATTAAGAGCAACTACAACTTACACTACAGAGCACCAAATTCCCTGATTTATCATGCTACAAGCACTTGGATTTGATATTACAAATGAGAGTTAAAATGCTGTTGTGTTACCTTATTTGGTGGACCCAGCAGTCGTGATCAACAGCACTTACATTCATTTGGCAGTCACAACATTATTCCAGGTCTCCTTTCTTTATTGGGTGAACTTCTGAATCAATTAACTCTATCAGCACCAACATGCTTGAGCTGTCAGCAATTATAATATCATGCTGTGCTGTATTGAGTGACCTGTTCCATTGCATCTTCTCAATGTCTGGCTTTTGGCATCTCGCTCTTTGATTTTACAAATTAATTAACTCTATCCACACTTACCTGTGCCGTGCTGTATCCATGTGTTGATTGCTCCATGTTTATTGATCTTCCTTATGATTATTTGGCACAATGGGGATTAAGAACAAATAAAATATTAACTACAGGCACTAGTTTCACTGATTTGCTACATAGACAACACTTGTATTTAATATTCACAATGAGGTTCCAAATGCACTTGTGTTCCCTTTTTTTTCACTAGTAAAGTTCTACATCCATGTAACCACTGTGTGCTTTTTTTTGTTTGTTCTCTTCTTTTATTTTCATCCTCCTTCTTCAATTCAGTCCTAGTCACTAGGTTTTCAATACCTTTCATGCTTGGAATCCACATAATAGGGAGAGCTGTGTTGTGAGGTATTTAGTCTAGCTAAATGCCTTATAAGATGGTGCTATCCTGCTCAATATCATCTCCTTATCCTAGACCACCATGTCAACCTGCTCTAAAGCCAGCCCCAAGAAACAAGGAACTACTAAGAACTTAGTATTTTCTTCCTTCATTTTATTGACATCCTCATTGATGTTGCTTTAGGACTGTTGAACCAAAACAATTGGTCAACCAGTATTCTGATGTTGAGTTTCTCAAGTTTGTGCTTTTGTTTTCCTCCAACATATATGTCGCTGATTGAGTCCCATATCCATAACTCCTACCAAGCCACCTAGATCAACAGGCAAGGCAAGCACTCATTGCTCTACTGTAAAGTGAGTACTTTGCTATTTGTTTGAGCTCGTGACACTGACACAGGGGTATAAATAGAGTCCATGTATACTTTATGGACTATACATGGAGTCCATGTATACTCTATGTATACTAATTTTTGGTGGTGCACCACCCAATTTATGTATACTTAGTATACATGAAGTCTACTTAATCCATGTATACTCCTTGTAAGCCCACTCATCTAAAGTCCATGCATAGTCCACTTTACACTACATAGACTCCTTGTATGGTAATATATTTATAATTGATTTGAATTCTTAGTACTATTAATACAATGTTTGTTGAATGTTCTAAAATGGTAATAGATCACATGTTTTATTTTGTGTATGGTGTTGTTGTTTGCTCCTGCTTTCACCACCATCATTCCTCCTGTTTGCTGTCACCACTGTCCTTCTCTACCATACCCCATACTCATCATCACCACCCTCAATGACTGTTGATGACAATATCAACTGCCTGCAATGTTAAGCAGGAGATGCAAGGGGGCACTGGGAGACCCATATAGGGGGGACCTGCTAGGTACATGAACTGCCAGCACCAGTTACAGTGTAGCATTGACATGCACCACCCACCCACAGGAATGTACCATTAATGTTGCTTGCCCACCTGCATTTCAGCAGTGTAGTGTCAATAGTACCAGCACACCCATCACCCCTGTCAATGTAAGCTGCTCAGCCCACTCACTCTCACATTTGTCAATGTAGGCCCCTCAACCCACCCACCAGTTTTCATTTTCTGCTGTGTAGGCTGCTTGACTCACACACCAGCTCTCATTTTCAGCCACATAGGCTGTTCAACCCACCCACCCACACTCCCACTCTCATTTTTGGCCATATAGGCTGTTCAATCCACATACTTGCTCTCATTTTCAGCCATGTAGGCTGTTCAACCCACCCACCCGCTCTCTGGCTCTCATTTTCAGCTGCATAGACTGTTTGATCCACACACCAGCTCTCATTTTCAGCCATGTAGGCTGTTCAATCCACCCACCTGCTCTCATTTTCAGCTGCATAGGCTGCTCAACCCACCTACCCACTCTCCCGCTCTCATTTTCAGCCACATAGGCTGTTCAATCCATGCACCAGCTCTCAATTTCAGCCACGTAGGCTGTTCAACCCACCCACCCACTCTTATTTTCAGCCATGTAGGCTGTTTGATCCACCCACCTGCTCTCATTTTCAGCCACATAGGCTGCTCGACCCACCCACCCACTCTCCTGCTCTCAATTTCATTAATGTAGGCTGTTCAATCCCACCCACCTGCTCTCAATTTCATTAATGTAGGCTGTTCAATCCCACTCACCTGTTCTCATTTTCATTAGTGTAGGCCACTCAATCCCACCCACCTGCTCTCATTTTCATTAGTGTAGGCCACTCAATCCCACCTGCCTGCTCTCATTTGTATTAGTGTAGGCCACTCAATCCCACCTGCCTGCTCTCATTTTCATTAGTGTAGGCCACTCACTCCCACCTGCCTGCTCTCATTTTCATCAGTGTAGGCCACTCAATCCCACCCACCCACTCTCATTTGCATCAATGTAGCCTGCTCAATCTATTGTCTCTTACATGCATCAATCCTGCAGGATTGATGTCACCTGTTCTTGTCTGTAGTTAGTATTGATGTAATCTTAATTATAGTATATAAATAGTATGTATTTGATTGGCTGTTGAGTATTTAGATCAATAGTATTTATTTATAGTTGAGAAATGATATAAGATCAAGGGAAGTGTTAATTTCAGAGAAATATTGGCAGGCATGTGTGAAAAAGTTGGATAGCATGGTGCTACTGTCTTTATAGTTTGTAATTTGAAATTTCTTTCTTCCTTTAGGCCCCAACCTCTGTTACAATCTTCATCTCCAAAACTTCAAACTCTACTTTCATATTTTTACTTTGTTGCTGTCATTATTCAATATGCCAACTACCAGAGCTCAAGAGAATGTTAGCAATGCTGTTATTATTCCCAACTCCAGTACTGCCCCAGCACCTGTAATTCCAGCTAAAACAACTAAAAAAACCAAGTATATTCTGTTTAATTGTATTAAATTCTCAATATTAATCAAAAAACTCAGAAAAACATCTGTTCAATGTCTTAATGAAGATTTAGCAGCTGAAGCTGCTGATCCACCTTTAAAGCTTACTCAGTATTTAATTTCTATACTTTAAAGTTTATTTCTCATTTTATATTATATTTAGTACTGAGCAGATCTTAGAAGATAGTGGTATTCCTGTAGCTCCCCCTCAGAGAGATTGATCAGCTACAGCCACTATTCCTCCTCCACCTGCTTGCCAGATCTCTGGCTGTGTTTGCCAATCTGATATTGCTCAGATGTCTGCTAAATCAGCTGAGATTATTTCTACTGATGATATTGCATCTCCTGTGGAATCCTCTTCTGAGTTACCACCTTCTGCAAAATCTCCTTCTGTGTTACTACCTCCTGAAATCACTGTTGGTCACTCTAATTCTGATTCTGGCTCTGATCCTGCATCTCCTCAAGAAACTCCTTCTGAGTTACCATCTCCTGAAATTACTGCAAATGATTCTGCCTTTGGTTCTGAGTCAGGTTCTGAATTTAACAGTAATACTGGCTCTATTTATTCAGATGAGAGTGAAAATATGGTTACACCTCATAAGGTTGCAGATGGAAAATGTCCAAGATCTAATAGCTCTATCAGTCCATCAGCTAGCCATCATGCTAAATCTGGATGGCTTTCAGTGGCTCATAGCAGTGTTACATCTGAAAGTGTCACTTGTGAACCTAGTCCTACTAGTCTACAGTCTGATCCACCAGTCATAGAAGATGAATTGCAAGGTTCTTCAAAGGTTACTGGTGGATTTTCTTGTGGACATACTGTATTATATAATATGGCTGATAAAGTTAAATTTGCATTTTTAAACATATATTTTCCTAAAATTAATTTTATATTCTAGATAATGAGATGGAAGTTGATTTTGCTGCTCCTCAGCCAATTTGTGGTAAAGTATTACTTTATCTTGATCATAATCCAGATGCAAGTCCACATACATCAATGAATCAAGATATTCAGAGTAAACTGGGTCCTATTTTGGAAAAACTGTCTGGATGCTACTCTCCAGTTGCAAGTAAGCTTTTATATTATATAATATTGTTTGTCTCTTTCTAATAATTTTATTAGAGAGTAATCCATATATCTTTGTTAATGAAGATAATATCTGGTCTGTTAAAGGCTGGTATGCTAAAGCCATTATAGAAAATGAAACCATACATTGGATAGCTTCTTCAAGTGGCCAGCTCACTTTACCTATTCTTGCAGTATATATTTTTATATTTAAAATTATAATATACTGATTAATTATTTATATAGGAGGGAATTAACTTTAATCAGCCACAAAATTTTGGCTTTGATGCTCTTTCTCTTGTTTCATCTCACTCTAACTCCCAATCTCATTCTGCCTCTGGTCATTTTACCCCCATCTCAGTTTCTGGATCAGTCTCTACTTCTGCTTCTGCTTCTGCCTCTACTTCAGCTCCTGGATATCCTTTTGCTATCAACTCTGTTCAATATCTTATTGCTACCACTCTGAATATCCCATTCAATCTTACTGATTGCCAAAGAGGGGATATTCAGCAGTTTTATGCTAAATATCTTGCCATTGAAGATACTAGGAGCTGTCTTAAACAACTTAAAGATGATGGACTATGGACTACAAAATTGCCAGTAAATGATGATATCCATGAGATCTTTATATCTCATGCAGACTATTTCAAATATTATCATAAAGCCTTTCCTTCAGTTCTCAAGCATCCTGAGCTTGAAAAATGGCTAAAAGGAGATTTTACTGCTAAATCCACACTATTGCCAGTAAATGATGATATCCATGAGATCTTTATATCTCATGCAGACTATTTCAAATATTATCATAAAGCCTTTCCTTCAGTTCTCAAGCATCCTGAGCTTGAAAAATGGCTAAAAGGATATTTTACTGCTAAATCCACACTTGAAGTCTGGGGACCATATAAGCCTAGTTTTTCAAACATTCCTATTGTTGTTAAGGAGTATCTTGCTGAGATTTCTGAGCAGAAAAGGGTGCAGGAGAAGGAAAAAGAGAAGGAAAAAGAGAAGGAGAAAAGGAAATCCACTAAGCATGCAAAAAAGAACTTGATGTAAGTAACAATTAAGCTATACAGTTAGTATACATATATAAATATATGCTCATATCACTGCAGGCAATTGCCCATACATTTGGCAAATATATTTTGAATATATATAGAATTAGATTTTATATATATTCACATTAAATTCTTTGAATGTATGCTGAATATATTTAAAATAAATTCACCAATATATTCATCATATATTTGATGGATATATTTTGATTTTATTCCCAATATATCCATCAAATATATGGAGAATAGATTCAAAATATATTTGCCAAATGTTATGTTGAATATATTTTGAACGTGTGATTGCATAGATGTTAAGTAGCTATAATTAGTTGGACAGCTGATTGGTTGGTACACACATCACATGAGCACTGTCTACCTGCCGCCCGCCTTGCCAGTCCCTCCTCCCTCCTGCTCATTGTCTCCCACAATAAGCATGATGCCTATGTAAATAGATAATAAAATGTTAAAAAATGAGTAAATAAACCTTGGCTTGGCAGTTAGACCTTTGATTAGCTGCCTGGGCACAGCCATCCCTGTTGCTGCCCATCACTAGCAATCCCCATCAGTGCCAATTATGCCATTGTCATTGCCATTGTCCCTGCTGCTGTTGAGTGCTGCCTAACATCCCGCCTTCCCCACTTGTGCTCACTGTGGTTTCCGGTAAGCATGGATATTTACTCTAAATTGGTGTAAAATAGCAGAAAATTACTCTTTTTAAAATTTTATTATCTATTTATATAGGCATTGTGCTCATTGTGGGAGACAATGAGCAGGAGGGAGGAGGAACTGGCAAGGTGGGTGGTAGGCAGACAGTGCTCATGTGACATGTGTACCAACCAATCAGCTGTCCAACTAATTATAGCTACTTTACATCTCTGCAATCACACGTTCAAAATATATTCAACATAACATTTGGCAAATATATTTGAATCTATTCTCCATATATTTGACGGATATATTGGGAATAAAATCAAAATATATCCATCAAATATATGATGAATATATTGGTGAATTTATTTTAAATATATTCAGCATACATTTGAAGAATTTAATGTGAATATATTTAAAATCTGATTTTATATATATTCAAAATATATTCACTGAATGTATGGGCAATTGCCCGCAGTGTATGTTGTGAATCTACACATAGTGATCTGTGGAATTGGTTCTCTATGTGTGCTATAATCTTTCTGCTAGCTGGTTCACTTCCTACAGCTTATGCTGCTCCATCAACAGACTCCTTTCAAGATATAACTTTTCAAGCATTTTCAAAGTTGATTGAAAATAAATTTAGCTCCAAAATATCACTAGCAACTGTTCTTATGCTTCTCTTTACACTTACAGGCAATCCTGATCTTCTTAATTTGCTAGCTCATCAACAAAATGCTTGTTTACCCTCTAAATATAATTGTCTAATAACCTCATGGATGAATTCTCTTGTTTGAGCTATTTGAAGACAGCTTCATGATGATATTAAACATCTTTTTAAAAAGTCTGAGAATAGAAAATCTCTCAACAATGATAACTTAACAAAAGCTCTTTCTCTTAAGCTGAATGGCTTATCAAAAATACTATGCCTTTATGATTATAATTCTAATGGAACCTTTCAAAGGCAGCTTCAAGATATATCAGATGCACAAATTCAACCTGTACTGCTTATTTGCCCACAAACAACAGACTGTGAAACTATTGAATGCTCTGGACATTCTTTACTTCAGGACTCATCTAACTGTGATCTTTACTTATGTTACTCTCATCAAAGGAACTCATCATTACTCTAATGTTGCAGTTCTTTGTGGATGTTGTTCCTCTTGTGATACAATATATTATGCTGATCATGAAAGCTCTCAATCTTTATCATATGAACATAGTAGAAGTCACAATCAACTTTATCTTAACTCAGCAAAATATCTAAAGGCAGGACAGAATATCTGGGTTGACTGCAGCTTTTCACAGGCAGTTGTTAATGGAGTCTACAGCTTTCATGCATCTGCTTCTACATTTGCAGAGTTCTGGAATAATAGCTTTCTATTAGATTCACCTCTTACACATTGTCAGACTTGGGCTGTTTTTGTTCAAGAAACAATTCAGCAAGTAGCATATGGCTCAAATACAACTTTGGAACTTCAGGATGGCCTACCTATTAATGATATTATCAGACATGCATTTTCTGCACTTGGTAAGAATGGAATAATCAGAAGTGCTGAGGCCCACTCTTGTAGTGAATGCACTCATAAATATAAGAGAATTGCAGATATTATTGCTGGTGATGATCCAGCAGCTGTAGTTGGTGTTGATGAAAACAGACAAGTTCCTACTTTAACTGGAGATGATGCAGATCTTGCTGCTCAAGATGCTGCTCACGCATGACTGGAGGCAGAAAATGCAATGGATATTGACAATAATTCTTCTGAATTTGAAGATTCACCAGTTAAAATGGTTGTATTAGATGGAATTGTCATGTGACCAACAGCAAGTAATTTATAATTATATGCATCTCACAAAATTAATATTTTCATATAGCATTGTGCATTTGAAAACTGTACTCAATCTATTGCTAATGTACAACCAGGTGTATTTTGTACAGAGCATGATATTTTACATTTTGGATTATGTTGCATAAAAAATTGCAATAGTCTAAAAGCAGAGAATTCTCAAACTTGCCAAGCCCATCAACATAATTGGCATTCTCATATTATTAGATTTGGTCAGCAAACCTTACTTGGAATTTGCAGAATTATCAGATGCTCAGAAGAAGAACAACATGTTTGGCTTCCTCAAGTTAACAGACAACAACCAGTACATGATGAAATTCAGGCATCTAATCAGCAACATACAAATTATTTCATTGCACCTCAATTTTATTGTGTTGAAACAATCTGTGCTCCCTGTGGTGTTGTAATTGCATGGACCAAATTTGCAAAAGCTGAATCAGCTACCAATATTTTGAAGTTCTTGTATTTAGTTTATCCAACTCCAGATGAGCTTGTGACACTGACCTTAGGGTATACATAGAGTCCATGTATACTCTATGTGAACTAATTTTTGGTGGTGCATCAGTCAATTTATGTATACTTAATGTACATGTAGTCTACTTAATCCATGTATACTTTAGGTGGATTCTTCCATTTTTGGAATGATCCATGTATACTCCTTGCAAGTCCACTCATATAAAGTCCATGTATAGTCCACTCTACACTACATAGACTCCTTGTATAGTGATATATTTAATGAATAATAATATATTTAATGTATAATAATATATTTAATGTATAATAATATATTTAATGTATGAAGCAATAATGTTTTAATTGATTTGAATTCTTAATACTATTAATTCAATGTTTGTTGAATGTTCTAAAATGGTAAGATCACATGATTTTATTTTGTGTATGGTCTTGTTATTTGCTCCGGCTTTTGCCACCACCATTTCTCCTGTTTGCTGTCACCACCAGCCTTCTTCTCTACCACACCCCATGCCCGTCATCACCACCCTCAACAACCATTGACAACAATATCAACCATGCACAACGGTCAGTAGGAGATGCTAGGGGCTTTGGGAGACCCATGTAGGGGGGACCCACTAGGTACATGAACTGCCAGCACCAACAGTTACAGTGTAGCATTGACATGCCCCACCCACCAACAGATATGTAGCATTGACGTGCCCCACCCTCCTGCATCCCAGCAGTGTAGTATTGATGGTAGCAGCCCGCCCAATCCGCTGTCTCTCCCATGCATTCACATAGCCCACCCAACCCACTGTCTCTCTTGTGCATTTGCATAGCCTGCCAAACCCATCGTCTCTCTCGTGCATTTGCATAGCCCACTTAGCTCGCCGTCTTTCCCATACATTCACATAGCCCGCCGTCTCTCCTGTACATTTGCATAGCCTGCCCCAGCCTGCCGTCTCTCCTGTGCATTCACATAGACTGCCCAACCCACCGTCTCCCCTGTACATTTGCATAGCCCACCCAGCCTGCCATCTTTCCTGTACATTTGCATAGCCTGCCCAGCCCGCCGTCTTTCCCGTACATTTGCATAGCCCCTGTGCATTCACATAGCCCACCCAACCCGCCGTCTTTCCCATACATTTGCATAGCCCGCCCAACCCGTCATCTCTCTTGTGCATTTGCATAGCCTGCCCAACCTGCCATCTCTCTTGTGCATTTGCATAGCCTGCCCAACCTGCCATCTCTCTTGTGCATTTGCATAGCCTGCCCAACCTGCCGTCTCCCCTGTGCATTTGCATAGCCTGCCCAACTCGCCATCTCTCCCGTGCATTCGCATAGCCCACCCAACCCGCCGTCTTTCCCATACATTTGCATAGCCCACCCAGCCCACCGTCTTTCCCGTACATTTGCATAGCCCGCCATCTTTCCCATACATTTGCATAGCCCACCCAGCCTGCTGTCTTTCCCATACATTTGCATAGCCCGCCTAGCCCGCCGTCTTTCCCATACATTCACATAGCCTGCCCTACCCACCGTCTCTCCTGTGCATTTGCATAGACCACCCAACCCACCGTCTCTCCTGTGCATTTGCATAGACCACCCAACCTGCCGTCTCTCCTGTGCATTCGCATAGACTGCCCAACCTGCTGTCTCCCTTGTACATTCGCATAGCCCACCCAGCCTGCCATCTTTCCTGTACATTCGCATAGCCTGCCCAGCCCACCGTCTTTCCCATACATTCACATAGCCTGCCCTACCCAC
>ML213637.1:4009-76166 GCA_004379715.1 Crucibulum laeve
AATTTATTTCAAATTTCTACTATTACCAATAATGTTATAAATACTGTTAGCAACAATAACTCTCATTTGTATCTGTTTTGATTTGTCTGTGTATTTGAATTTATTTGAATTATGAATTTATTTCAAATTTTTATGATCATTATTTCTGATGTTATAAACAGTATTAATAATAGCAGCTCTTATTTGTTCATGTTTTGAACTGTTTGGTTTTTTTTTTTTCTTATTTTTTAAAGTCCTGAAAAATACCTCTTCAATGCTACCAAAATTATGAATACAGTATCAAGAGACCCCTTATATTTATATTAATAAGCAGAGTCCAAGCAGTCAGTCTGATGGTCCAATTGGACTCTGCTTGGACTCAGTCCAAGCAAAGTCCAAGAATCTGAGTGTCTGAGCTGTGGTCCAACTACAGTCCAATTGGATTTTGCTTGGATTTTACTTCATTTTACACTTATAATACTTTTCAGTCTGATTGGAGTCCAAGGATTGTACAAGGATTTTGCTTGGAGTCCGAGTGGAGTCCAATTGAACAAGGGGGCTTAGTGTAAAGTACTCCCCTTTCCAAGATCAATGCCTCATTTGCTCAGATTCATGAACCAGAAAATAAAACCATGCATTTGGGGATTTTGTCATGCACAACTATACTTGAGCACCAACCTGTATGTCCAACAAACTTGAATGAACATTGGATCCAGAGCAATCCACACAGACAACACCAAAGCTCATTGCATTAACTGACTAAACAAACTATCTTCCACTGTGTAAAGTAGTCTCAGTAAGTTGCTTTTATCTGTGTATTGGATAGAAAACTAACAAGATGTTTGGTGTTTCTAGCATGTGCCTCAGTTGGAATGGTGGGCTTGCTCAATGAAACCATGCTGTTAGTTGCCCATCATTGGTGCAGAACTCCAGGCTGGTAGTCAAATAAGGTGGATCATGACAGCATACTTCATGTCTGTATAACCCTACTTCTCCTTGGAATTTGGCTGACCAAATTCATATGCAGAACAAGCACATCATATCAGATGCTCTACAACCACCTCTCTGACATCTGGTCTCACAAGAATGTGTTTTTTGGCTTGATGTTCATATTCTTCATTGGAAACTTGGCTTCCTCTCTTGTGAACTTATTCATACAGCTGTTGATATTCAGAGTAGTGAGTTGATCCCTGTGTTTTCCAGGTGTGTATTCATCATTTGTTCAGATCACTGGTGCAGGAGGTGGTGGTTTACAGACCATTGCACAGGTAGTTGTATCAGGTGTGGTCTCTCTGCATCAAAGAGGGAAATATCAGGGTATTCTTGTATGTATTTCCTCATTTTTTGGGATATTGGACTGACAGGTATTCAGGGAATATCTATAGCTCCTTCACATGGAGTTGGACCTCTCATTGGTGGTCTTTTCTCACAACATAGTACTTGGTACAAAAGATATACAGTTTCTTGAATCTAACTCATACATAATCCTAGGAGATGGATATTCCAAGTCTCCCTACCCACAATCACTGTATCAACCTTGCTCATTTGGTGATTTATGCCACTCAAGAACCAAAGGGGACTGAAAACTGTAGGTTTCATTTCTCTTCCCAACTATCCAATATCCATTCTTATCACCCTTCAGAAAGATATGGGCTATTGATTACCTTGGAGCCCTGCTGATCCTATCAGCTTCAGTCATGTTTGTCATATGTCAGCCTGAATTCTGAAATTCATATGAACACTGAAGTTGAAGTAGTTATCCCTCATGTGGGCTGTATCAGTATTTCCCTGGAAGAGTGCCCCAGTTCTTGTGACTTTCCTTCTAGGCATCATACTGTCTACATTGTTTTATTCTGGGAATTGAAGGGCCCACAATTCTCTCTGCTACCATCAATCATCTACTGTCATCTGCAGTGTACATATTAAAGAAGTGCATGGTCATTGGTGCTGCTTATCACTCATGGAATCAATGGGTTCTTAACAGTAGTCCAAGTCTTCTACCTTTTAACCTTCTATCAGACTGCATATGGGTATTCACCTGTGAAGAGTGCTTCTTCTACCTTTGATGGTTGTTCAGAGTATGTTCCTGCACCTTGAACCTGTCAGTCTGATGTCTTTTTATAGCATTCATGTCAACAATCTCTGGCCTGCTTGTCAGCTGGACAGGCTGGTATAGGGTGTGCCTATTCCTCTCCTTTTTTGCTAGTTGCTTATACTCTTGTGGCACTAGGAGCTGGTCTTGACTGGATGGGCAATGCAGGCTATCAGTCTTGGACTTCTTGCCACATTGGACAAGGACTCATTTGTTGTGCAGCCAGTGGGGTACTCCATCCTTACAGGAGTCAGTGTTGGCCAGACCTTCCAACCTTCCTTGGGCACCCTTCAAGGTGCCTTGGATTGTAAGGTATGGCAATTGTTACTTCTATGAGAAGGTGAGAATGCTGATTATACCAATTGTCATGAACCATTCATTTTCAATTATTCTTTTCTTTTCTTTTCTAATTATTAGAACAGTTTCTATAATTTTGACAACAAAGACAAACAAAGCCAACTCATGTTGACACATGAGGATAACATACACCAGTCATATACATTTCATTTCAGTCTATTTTTACTTGTGCCTAAAAAAAGTAACTGTGATTATGTAATACACATGCATTCTGGGTGATGAAGACAAGCTTTGAATGTTCAATACAGCAAGAACAACCTTATATTACACAACAAAATCAGGTATATACAAACTAGATATTCCAATAAATATGCTAGAAAAATTAGAACCAAGTATGTCTGCCCTTAGCCTCCAAAACAGCAGCAACTCTCTCGGGCATGCTGAGAATGTACTTGTTAATATCCTTGACTGATAATTTATCCCATGCAGCATAAGCAGCTGCTTTAATGGTTTCTACAGTGGTGGGGTGATCAGGAGAGTTGTGTAGAATCTTTTTTAGCTCATGCCAAACAGACTCAAGAGGTGAAATGTTGGGGGAGTTGGGGGGATGGAAAAGCAGTGGTATGTTCTGCTGTGCAAACCACTTCATGATGGCTTTGCTCTTATGGCTCATAGCATTATCTTGCTGGAACCAAACCTGACCATGCTTTTCTTTCATCTGAGCATAGAAACCCTTTAAAACCACCTCCAAGACTTGCTCCCTGTATCATTCCATGTTCATACCTCCACCTTATCCTCCAAGGTATTCTAGAACAACCAATGGTCCTTTCTGTCCTTCCATAATGCAACCCCAGACCATAATATGCACTAATGACTGCTTAAAGGTGGGAACTAAGCATTCCTCAAGCAGTTCCTTGTTTGGGCAACATGTGACATAGATACAGCTATTGTTCTTGCCAAGGTGAATGTATGACTCATCTGACCAGATAACTCATGCCCAATCCTGATGTGTAAAATCCCCATAGAGGTGAACCCAGTGCATGCAGGCCTTGACATGACTCCATGTAAGGTATGGCACCTTCCGAGCTACATGTCAGTGGTACCTAGCCTCAGCTAGCATGTTCTGTACTGTTTGACCACAGACCCCAAGATGTAGCTGATTGGTGATGTTGGTGAATGTCTCCTGTTGGTTTTTCTTGGCTTCTCTGATGACATGGTGCTTAGCAGTATCAGAAAATTTCTGTGGACACCCACTGTGTGGCAGGTTTTCAGTAGATTCAGTTTCTTGATACTTTTTAATGATACCACAGGCAGTGCTGTATTTGATCCCATACAGACAAGCCACTTTGGCTGGTTTTAACCCTGCATTGACAGATCCAATGAGCTGATTTTTGGTGGCATCATCAATTTGGTGTCATGAAGTTTTAGTGGCAGGCATTTGGGGATGACAGCAAGTGTATAGGTTGAGTAGTAAATGAATAAAACAAATGCATCAAACAATGAACAGACACATGCATTACATAATCACAGTTACTTTTTTTAGGCACAAGTAGTATAACACATTTGTAACACATGTCACAGTACACAGCCACAGTGCACAGTCATAATTATTAAATACATACATAGTACACATGTTCTGACTCACCTTTGCCATGACTCTTAGTGACTCCTTATGAGCAGGTTTCTTAGTATATATAGTAGTTGTTGTAGTCCCTATTCTGTAGTCTTTAGCTGGTTGTTTCTTACCACCAATACTATCTGCTCTACACTCCTATCCTCTCTCTCTAAGTTTGTAGTTTGTGTATCAACCTCAGTACTCTCTCTCTGTGGATTGTGTTGATGTGCCTGACACCAATGCTTCCACTCTGACTTGTGTTATAGCTTCATTCATAATCTGAGAGGAACCATCAGCCTTGAAATAACTGGAATCATTGTGTATTTCTCTCATCCATTCCCAACCACAATGCAAACTAACTTCTACCCAGCAACAATGTCCTCCTGTGGCACCTTGATTGCATTGGGATTGACACAGATTGTTGCAGGTCAATCATCAATGATCCAGCTTCTTCCTCTTGCTTACTTCCTCCTGAGCTCTATGCAGAGGTGGTGCAAGGGTACCAAAAAGCATTTTGCTTGGTATTTATCATCTTAGCAAGTCTTGCTGTGGTGGTGTTTCTCACTGTTGTTCCTTGTGCCACATCATACTCTTGATCAGCCTGCTAATGATGCAAAGTTGAAGGAGGAGGAGAGGAGCTTTGTGGCAAAGTTAAAAGAGAAGAGGTTGAAGAATCAGGAACTGGTGGAGAGGGATGCTGGACCACCAGGAGAGGAGAAGGACACAATTAATCTAGTAGTAATTCATTGACAAGAATTGTGGAATATCATTGGGAACATGGAATTCTTTGCCTCTCTGCCTTCTCTACCTTCAGTGCAGGTAATATACTGAACAGAACCACTTTGTTAATCAACAACTTTTTGTTATGTATACCCTAGTTATGCTTGGCCCAATCAACAAAATTTTCAAGAAGATTCACAAGGTACTCGACTGCTCATCTGATGGATGCAACTTCCTTTCCTAAAAAGTAGTTCCCCAGTTTCCGCCGGACCTCCAGCCAGTATGGACAATAGTCACACATGGTTCAAGAGAGTCGACGCGGTACTTAATTGGGGCATATCTGCAAGCTCCGAATTCTGATTACCCTTGATGCATACCTGACTGTGCTGAGGGAAAAACCTTGAACAACGGTGACTGGACACAAAAATAATTTAACCATCGTTACATATCTTTCTGAGAACTCTGGATACCCACTCACCTTACCACGCCGTCAACCCGTCGATTACATCTTATGTTGTCGTCATGTATACGTTCCGCGCTCTCAGCCCACTGAGAAGGATGAGCTTCACGAACATACGCCTGTGGAAGAGTATGACATTAATTCGATCATTCCAGTCCCATTGATGACTTTGAAGATGGATCGGGTCCATTTGATGACTTTGATTGTACGTCAAAAATAATTGCTTCGAAGATACCTATGCTTACCAGTGCGACTTTGGGTAGCCAATTCTCCATGCTGATGCACTCTTTCGTGCGTTTTCTACACCCCCATCGACAGAGAAAGGGGATGTTTATTTCTATCCATTCCCGAAAGGCGTCCCGCACGGTATGTCTTTCAATCGTCTTTCAAAAACTTCATTGAGCAGCTGGATATCTGTAGTTAGCAAGGCCGAAACGTTAATCTATCTCGAGGAACAACGCAAGCGCCCCAATCTTCTTCCTTTTGCGGTGATAGACTCTGCAAGTGGAGAATTCGCTGGGATGATGGCGTGTGTTTCTTTTCCCGTCTGACAAACATATTATTTATAGATATTTATTTCAGCCTAGGATGTGATCTCTGCAAGGAACGCTCGATGTCAAGCTCAACGCCATTAAAATCGTCCCAAATTTCAGAGGAACATACGTATTTAGACACGCGTGCTATCTCATGTTATCCTATGCCTTGAATCTAAAGATGGAGGGTGGATTGGGGTTGGTACGTGTAGGGTGGAGAACGCCGCCCGGGAATGTGCAAAGTCAGAAGGCTGCTGCGAAGATGGAGTTTACCAGAGAGGGAGTAATGAGGTAAGAACCTTATTTTCTTTGACATTTTTCGGTTACATTAATTTTGGATTGAAAGATGTCATGAAGTTTCGGGAAATATACCGAACGATACACTATACACCGACGCCGTTGTCGTCCTAGATGGTTCAGGGAGGAAAACAGAGGATGGCATGGTGTTCTTGATGACTATGTTTGATTGGCTGGCTGAGGGAAAGAAAGGGGCTTTGAGGCAAAAACTATAGATACAAATTTAATTCGATTTCGTTATATATTTCCCTACAGAACGATTAATAACATTTTAATATGAGATTCAAAGAGAACTCGCCTAAATATCTACTTCAGTCCGTAGAGATCAGAAAACGGGTCCCACTTTGAGTCTTCGTGCCTCTTATACTCAAGATAGTTGGAAATCTTCTCTGCGTGTCCCTTCCCATAGATCTCTGCAATAAACGCGAGCATTGCATCCATACCTGCAGATACACCAGAAGATGTCCAGATATTCCCATCAACTACCCACCGTGCGTGTGTAATCCAAGTAACTTGTGGACGCAGGGCAATAGTTTTCTCCCACTCCATCTTATTCGTAGTAGCCTGCTTCCCATCGAGCACTCCTGCACGAGCGGCGATTCCAGATCCAGTACAGACGGTAAATAGATATTTCAAGGACGGGTAGAGTTTCGCGATGAAGTCTACAACAGCTTGATCTGCTCGGCCTCCCGGGACAATGAGCACATCGAGAGGCGGTGCTGTTTCGAAAGTGTGAGTTGGTACGATGGACTGTGCGAAGTCGGATTTCTTGGGATTCTCATCATCCGGAGGACGAGTAGATACGGGATCCAGTGTAGCAGCGATGATATATAGGTTGAGGTGGTATTCGAATGCAAGACTATTGAGCGGGTCAAGGGATCCGAACACGTCCAGTGCTTGGAAATAGGGGTATAAGACTACCCCATAGTTGACGGGTGTATCGACTTAGCAGAATCAGATTTTAGTTTTATGACTTCGAAGATTCGAGGAGACCTTTGGGGATAGCAGATTGTCCAGAAACAGTCGGCATTATCAGAGTCGTAGATCTGTGGAATCATAAAGCCGATTGATTCAATCGATGACTTGGTGGAATACAATGTTCTTACCTTCAAGATTTGTCTCCAGTTAGTCCTGCTCTTCGATGCCTAAACGATCTCAAAATACGGAATAGAGATCTAGCGTAGCTGTTGAGAGCAAATGAAGGAGATCCGGAGGCCCGTTGTTTGGCAAAAATGCCTCGCGGGATGGCCGGCATCATCACTTTCATGGCTAAATTGCCGCAAACAAAGGCGACCCATTATAAATGCCAGCGCGGTACAAATGCCTCTCATTCTTCCACCCTCCCCAGCTCTTTCACAAATCTTCACCCCTCCTCTCGTCTACTCTCATCCTATGGCTGTCTGTTTGTCTTTCGCCCAGTGCTATTCACGTCCACGGCCTTCACAGGTCGAATTCAAGGCATCAAGGTTGTCCTAGTACAAGCTCTATACTTCAAGATTTGAGGTTATCTCGCTGAAATCATTGGATCGACTACATTGTATGGACGTCGGTGGGCGCGGGTCGGAACGGTACAGATGGGTTTTACTGTTTGTGCGTTCACTCCCGCTCATCCATTGACTAAGACTAATGATCACAGAACTAACTTAATCAACGCCAATATCACTCTATTCGGGGATGCACCATGTTTCTCAACACTCATCGTCACTTTAACCCGACTCTACCCGACTGATGGCGTGATTGTCGCGCGAAGCCTTGGCATCTGATCACCTGGACGGTCTCAGTGCCAACGTGTCCGCAATTTATCCAATACCCCCATGCACCTTAAACTCTAGACCCTTCTCATAGCTAGATCTCTCTATTCGATCACTTATCCTTCACGTGCAGCTACGTATCTCGTGGTTGTCGGATATTGCCTACTGTAGTGGTTCATCCGCCCTTCCAGAACGTTGCGATCCCTGATGACTCGGGGAACAAGGTCTTGACTCGGGAACTCTGTCGCTCTGGATGCGTCGTTGGATCTCTGTTGACTCGAGAACCTTTGAATTCTGCCAACATAAAACTGCTTCCATTTCTTCGTTATTGAGATCAAGCTCCGTCTTCACGATCACATGGACAGCGGTGATTCAGATGTGAATTAATGCTGTCCTGGATAGTCCACCTGTTCGGATTTCCTATTTTGCGATGTCGTAAGAATTCCTGTAGTCCCATGGGGTGACAGCGAGGTCTTCACCGGCAGGACTCCTAGAACTGCGGGAGTCTTTAGTTTCGACGTTTTAGATGAACGACTGTGTTTGCCCCGGGCTCGTGTTCGAATGTATTCTTGTTGGTTTACCTCCGTTATTGAGATGTACATGCTGTATGAATCACTTGCATACTTCGTTGTTTGACACATGCCTAATTTTACGACCCCAAGTCTTCCGCTTAGCGGATCAAATAATTCTAGAACTGAGAAGGTGTGTAGTATTTTACATAGTATAGATCCCCCTCTGTTCATTGTTTTCGTTTCTGTTATGAGCAACATAAGACTTTCAGTAGCTTCGAGTACTTACCCAAATGTCATAGATGTGTAGCGCAGTGGTGGCGCGTCACTTTATGGCTTTTGGCTGGCGGCGCAATGATGATTTCCGAAATCTTACTAGGCTCGATGAGATGGACCTTGACTTCAGGACTTGCACGATGAAGGGTTTATCACCAATGATCTATGTTGGCTCTTTCAAGCCCTAGGTACCACATAATGGTATGGAATGCGTCAAATCACTCCTTCGGAGCATTGAAGTATTCATCCTGAATTTTGCATTCCCACATAGACTCTGGCCTTCTTATAAGATACCTAAATCATCGCGAGATATGCGACCACGTTTATAAATGTATAAGGAACGGCAGTGAGAATATATTTCACTTGAACCATCTCCACAGAGACCGGTCAATTTCATCCACACCTTTCATATCCCTTGCAAGATCGTCAATTTTGCGATTTCAAGACGTAAAACTTTATAGAATAATAAATCCGAAATCCCTCTACACTACCGACGTAGTTCTGTGTGTGATTTCACTTTTGGCGCTGTCTCGATTTTCCGATGTTCTAAATATCATTTCACCAGTTTAGGGGCAATCCGCTTGGTTCAGAGGGATTTATGGCTGTACATATTATTTATGATAGAGTAACGCCGTCGTAGCGGTAATGGCAGCGCGTCGCTTTCCCACGAGCGGTAGATAGAGTTAGTCCCTACCTCTGCCGATACGAAATACTGAAATCTACTGCAGCTTACATGTCTGGCTTTCTGCTGTCTCCAGAGCCTCCATCCGTTCCCTTAACATACTCGATTTTGAAGGCAACTAAGCACAGTGGGCAGTATGTGCCAGACAATATCCTCGTAGACAAACCAATGGATTCTCTCAGTCGATGGAGCGGAGAAGGCATCGGGACGGAGCAGTGGATTCTCTTGCGGTTAGAGGCACCATCCGTTCTCAGTTGCGTTCCCTCTTCATATCCTATCCGTCGCCCTAAGGACTAACTCGATATACTCCAGAGAGCATCACATTTGGCAAAGTGAGTCGCATGCTGTATACCCACCTATGTACTGAACAAGTCTGCTCAGCTGTTCAAAGGTACGAACCACATATACTCACACATGCACACGCACGATATAACGCGTCCAAAGCCCACCCATGCAATATGAAGGACTTCAAATTCCTCATCGGCCCCTCCGAGGACAAGCTTACCGAGATCCTCAGCGCCAGCCTGAAGAACGATACAATTCCAGAAACGTTCGCGCTCAAGCACATTAATAGCGTCGGAATACCATTTCCAACGCACTATGTAAAGATCGCCCCTATCTCGTAAGGCTCGGTTTCTATCCAGCATCTTCCTATCACTTATTGACAGTGGCTGCTGTACCACCACATATCAGTTCGCACGCACCGAAGTTCAATATCTCAATATGGCACGTTTCGATGAATGGAATCAACGACCCAGTGTACGTCGCGAAAGCGCAGATAGCCTGTGAAGAGGTGGGTTGTTATTTTGGCCTCTCAGACTCAGATTAATATAATATACAGTACCGAGAGATTTCACTACGAGATATGCGACCACATTTATGACACGTATAAGGAAGAGCAGTGAGAATACTTTTCTTACTAGTTCGCTTGAACTGTCCCCACAGAGACCAATCAATTTCATCCACACTTTCATATCCCCTGCAAGATCGCCACATATCTCCATCAATGTTGCGATTTCAAGACGTAAAACTTGATAGAATAATAATTCCGAAATTCCTCTACACTGCCGATGTGACTCTGTGTGTGATTTTCACATTTAGCGTCGTCTCTCAATTTTCCAATGTTCCGAATGTCATTTCACAAGTTTTTAGACAATCCACTTGGGTCAATTGCATTTAGGGCTGTACAAATTATGTATGACAACGCCGTCGTAGCGCAATGGTAGCGCGTCGCTTTCCTACGAGCGGTAGATAGGCGAAGGTTGTGGGTTCGATCCCCATCGTCGGTAGAGGATACTACATATTTTACGAGGTTTTTGATACTTTCCTATTTTTAGGAATTAATTAAAATTTACCACATTTCAAGGTGCCAGAGGGAAGCTATCGTTTTCATGTTTGGTACATGTTCTTGTTTAGTAAAGCATGCTCATTTCGTGGAAATAATGCAAACTGGGTGAGAATAATGGTAGGATTTACCGGGTTATGAGCGTTGCCTCTTTGAATAAGTGAGTTTTTATAGGTATTAAAGTTCTTATGATTATTTTATAGAGTGATAATTTGTTCTTTCTACCAAACCCTGTTACATTCTGATTCTTGTGGAAGACTAAAAGGGAGATCAAATAAGGCTATGAATGGATGGAGTAGGAGAATATATATATGTATTGATAGGTAGGTACACATTGATATTTAGTCACATCGTTGCCTGCTAGACGTTTATAGTCATTGAGACGATTAGAATGTTCCCTATAATGGCATCTTACTGTTCCTGTAAGGGAAGCTGAGAAAATGCGAAACCGTCTAGAAATTTCACGTCATACTCTCGTTCTAGCAGTACTTCGGACACGAGAAAGCCAAGGAAGAATGCTTCGACCACCGATTGCGTCAGAATATTTGTTGCCAGATCTGAGAACTACCGGACATTCGTATTATAGCAAGATCTTAATAGAGTAGCGTAAATGAGGGTACCGTGCTTACCAATGCAATGGCTTAAAACACATAACCAGGACGTACCTAATCAAATAACAGTGAATAATGATCGTATGGCGATATAGTTATTTCAAAGTGCTCACTATCCCTCCCTGGCCACAAGAAGTGGACATCCACTTTAGTGCGTGGATTTATGAACTGCAGAGAAATGACTATCAAAGTATTAGAACTTCAATGTTCATTTGTAACATACTGTATAATCAGAAACTCCGTGCGTCTTGAGCCAAACTATCTGGTCTTCATGCGTCGTATTATTGAAGGATGGGGCAGCTTTGAGAAAAAGACCTAACCTTCATCGAATATCTTGGGAATATTCCTACATAGCTCACGATGCGGACATGGATCTCGTAGACATGCTGAGAGCGAAAGATAAACTTAACGCCCTTAGATTGACATGCAAAGCATGCCTTTAAATCGACATCAGAGACGTTCAGATATTTACGCAATATTAACGAAGAATCGCCCCGGGTCTTCCAAGTTCCACGATTGTCCAGCGCTCGCTCGCTCGCTTAGCTTCTCAGGACGTCCAGGAACGATTTCAATCGCTTGATCTAATCGCAGTTCTCCTATTGATATGAATCAGATTGGGATGTATTTTTGTAATCACAGTCACTTGTAATATGAATAGCACTTACGATAGAATTTTAATATGGAGATTGAATGGTGGTCGTCATACTTCGTAACTTTTTACAGTGTCATTCAATTATGCTATGCTTAGATAACATCGATATCATGATTCAGACTCTGATAGATTGTTCTAAACGATCCAAAAACAGTATCAGAGGGAAAGAACCAGCAAGAGAGAAAAGAATCACAAATCTTTCATTGATCTGACAAACTATGTGCTGGATTGATCAGTTTATTTCCACCAGATCCCTTCATAACACGTACACCACTCGTCTACCATGCCCTCCACGCTCGGCATTAGTACAAACGTCATATAGACAATTGACAGCATTCAGACTCCAGGTAACAATAACAATTTCTAAGGATATGCCAGCACAATAAGGACTGATTTGGATGTCAGAAAGTTATCGTGTTAGATATACCGGACTGTCAGATGCTTGATAGCTGTCCATTTTCGAAGACATTTTAAATTCCAATGAAATAAACAGATCAGTCTCACTCAATAAGATCTTTCCCTGGTGCTTCGCTCATGCAATCCTCCACTCCGAAGAGCTCCGCATCACACCTCTAGTGGCCTTCACCATCGCGCGTGCGACATCTACCGTCCATTAGACGATAATTGACGGTGTGTCCAAGAGAGAAGCGTTGGCATAGCGCATGCATATGGTCCAGAACGTATCATTTGAAGCACGGGTTCGGCATTGAAACGCAAAAGTACTGTCATATCCACCGGGAGGAGCTTTTTGAGCACTTGCATGGTATGGCATGGACGTGACATAGACATATATTATATTGCTGGATCTTGTAGTACAGCAAGAAGGTACCGGTCATCTATCTGACTGTAAGTTGATAGCATCCAGTAATATAACACATCACGCACCAGGAGAGATCAGTAACTCATGCCTCTTCGTACGTATTCGCATGAACCGTACTTCATCTCCGTCACCCTCGCTAGTTCCCACACCATCTCCTGGGTTCAGCTCTTCCAATCCCCCTTGAACGCTCTCCACTATCCTTCCCACAACCGCTGCGTACTTCCTTCCATGCTCCCCTTCAAATACGACTCCAGAATGGCGGATGATGCTTGGATGCAGCCCGCGGGTAATTAACAAGTATCCGAGCACAGACCGGTGTGCAGAGAGCATCGAAAGCGTTTGCTCTAGCTCGGGCGACATTGGTGCATGTTGCGGTGGGGTTGCGGTAGCTGGGTTAGCTGATGATGAGGAGATGGCGGGGATGAAGGAGGTGCGCGCGGTTGATGCGTCCGCCGTTGGTAGGCCCCCTGAGCCGTTTACTGCCTTCAAACAAGTTAAATACAAAATATTTGAGACAGAATTAGCAAATTAATACCATTTCTAAGTGAATATGCTGATAGGAAAGTGTAATGGTCAAGAGATCATCGAACAACGGCGCTCGTTCAAGTTCAGCATGATTGAGCCTATAGGTATCCCAACGCGTCGTTGTTTGTGGTTGTTGAATTTAGACGTCATAACCGGAACGCCCGCTGGTTCGCGACCACTGCACCATTTAGGTTTTAGTCACTCATTGAGGTTAAAAAGACAAATGATTACTCAGATGTGAGAGGTGTGGGACATGTGTCTTTGATTTAACGTCGTTATCTCATCAAAGCTCTTCAAGAAGAGTGATAAACAAGGCTTACGAGATGATTTGCGTCCCAATGAGTTGTAATTGCTAATGTCCTGCCACCCTGTTTCCTGTCAATGTCACTGGGTATTTGATTAATGACGTATTACATAGTATTGGAGTCGTACGATAGCCTAAGTTGAAGAATAAAAATGAGTTGCGTTAGCAAATTCTTGCCAGAAAAATTAAATAAGTGACATTCACCCAGATGTGAGCTTCACTTCTTGTGTTCGAGTACTAGGCTCACGTGTTGTGAACTATTAATGAATCCTTAACTTCTCTGCATTTTCCAAATGTCAACTCCCGGGTCAATAAAGTGCCGGTATGTCGTACAATCTGAGTACCAATTGTCTATCCACGTCCTTCATACTCGGCATACGCATACAGTCACAGAATTTGGCAGCGTTCAAACTTGTGTAATGACATGGAATATAAGTACATATTAAATCGCGATAAGGTCAATGCCAGACGGTCTGCCCACCATCCTACTTTGAGTACATCTATCTATATCTGAGCAGTAAGCACTGGCACAAGTAGATTTATAATTCCAAAGCATAAAAATAGAACGCTCACTCGGAATACAGTCCCACCACGGAATCTTTAATCGGGATGCGGGGCGACCATTCCATCTGCTCACTGCTGACCACTTCCATCCGCCCAGAGAAGTCTGTATCATCATCCTCTGGCAGCCTTCCCTGCCGCCACAGCATATGTTCCTGCGAAAATTTCCTTCCAAGTTGAACACCCTCCGCCACAACATACACCTCACTCGCCTTCCATCTCGCCACTTCCCCATCCAATATTTGCGTATTCCGCCTTCTCCGGAATTGATGGAAGGCGGTTAACTCAACAGACATGGACAGATGCGGAAGCCATGAACATGACTCCCGAGGCTTAATTAAAAATTAAAAATTAAAAATACCCTAAGGTCGGCCCCGATCCGATGGTGGAGTAGGAATTTTGAAGTCCCGGACATGGCTGGAGTATTAATTTAGAAATGGCATCTGTAATGGAAGCCAGTGTGTCGTACATAAGCGCGACGACAACCAAGAACTAATTTGGGTATGTTTTCGCTTTAGGGATAAGTCGAAGGAATGTTACTGTGGCGGGGCAAGGGCACTTGAAATTTACGCGATCCTGAGGGTTTAATTAAAGATTAGTGGTGCCGTCATTTCGGTAGATTAGTTGGAATTAATGATCGGGCTTGAGGAGTTGCAGTGATTATATAGAAAGCTCCCTGATATAAAGGCCTCGAGGCTCGAACAGCGAAAATATCTGACGCGTGAGCCATCAATGATGTTTTGTTCGCTTTATCCCAAACCAAATTATGGACACAATTATCAATGTTGAGTAACTTCTAGTGCATTTTGAATATTAAGCAGGACGAAGCGAGCTTCTTGTAATATTCAACCAATAATAGGGGTACGTTCAGAAATAATACCCGGATTTCCAAAATTATCTTCAAACGAGCTATATTTTCGCTCATAAAAGCAGTTTGGCAATCATTTAAAGGTATAATACCGCAAGGCAGCCTACAACGCGCATGATGCATGTCATTAAAAGCAAGCTTCATGCTTCAAAATGCTTGTCCATCTGGATCTAGGGTAGGCGTGGTACGATGTCCAATAGAATAATGTCCGGTCTCTCAAGGATCTTCCACCACCGACATCTCGTAAATCTTCAAAGTTCAGAGTGACTGGTCTGGAGCTGAAGCATGAGATACAGGCAACTGGGGGCCGGTGATCAGATAATTTGGTACATTTGAAGAGATCATCTTGTGGGCATCCCAAGGGCTGAGCCTATAGGACAGCACTGTTCTCGTACGAAAGGCGAAAAGGATTCGCAGAAAGTGAGTCCAGACGTGGACCAATCAACTTCAACTTGACAGGGTATGAATTCTATTTATGACAATGCAGAGGATACACAACCCAGCAGCCAGAGAAGTTAACAAGTCCTACTTTATCGCTGACATATTAGCTCGAGCAAGATGTGTTGCGTGGGTGGAACACTTCGCGAAGCCAGCTCTCGTCGATAGACATCCTCAGCCAGGGGTTAACATCGTGAACTTCAATAGCCTTTACGATTCCAGCTCCACCTACACATGTTCGTCGTAGAGA
Organism: Crucibulum laeve; assembly: GCA_004379715.1. Taxonomy (NCBI): domain Eukaryota; kingdom Fungi; phylum Basidiomycota; class Agaricomycetes; order Agaricales; family Nidulariaceae; genus Crucibulum; species Crucibulum laeve. The sequence goes on from ML213637.1 coordinate 19,595, forward strand.
TTGGACTCAGATACATTGGCAGAGTAGTATTGCGGTTGTCCAGCGTGGCGATAAGTAACTTGAAGCGTGCTTGGACGCGTGTTCGTCACAGCGTAACAGCAAGCTTGCGAGCTCAGTTGAGGTCGAGCGAAGGCTGAGCTTTGAAGGCATTTCCTCGTCCTTTCTCGAAGCTGTCGAAGACGCTATCCAGGGAGCCAATCGAATACCGTAGACGTAATGCTTGAAAACAAGTAGATGCTTCTGGGCGGTGTCCATGTTCTATGAAACGAGATACAAGAGACCTAGGGTCGGTTTTCACGCAAACCAAAGAGAAAACAAGGATAAAATGCACGAAGACAAGGATACATCTTGAGGTTCTCGTTATGACTCGGATCGCTAGTGCTCGGAACGCCCAAGATTATCGACCGATGTTTGTGTGGGGTGATAGGTACGAAATAGCAAGATCCAGCACAGCGCGGAACGCAAGAGGACTGATCGGGTATCATATCCTCCCGTGGGGTTGAATTTGCTTAGATTAAGTAGATATTTCTTGTATTGCGTTAAAAGTGTCTTCAAACGAACAGTTCGGCGTTGAAGGCCGCGCCGGTCTTCCGCGTGTGCTTCGCCGCGGCAACGTTACTAACGACCGTACGCTGATGCTTGGGCTTGATTTTGGGTACATTCGCTAGCTTTTGTGCTATAATTCGCGGCTTTGATGGTAGGGCTAGAACGGCCTGTGAGATGCGTATGTTCAGTCAAAAGTAGACAATTGGGGTACTCAGGGAGGAACATGAGTGACACTGGCACAATAAAGCGGCAGCTTACGTGATGCAATATAGTTAAAATGGGAACAAGGCCTGAAGTCACGGTAGCTTGACGGCTATGACAGATTTTACCACTCTCTCTGCCGCCAGAGCTCATAGATGGCGACGTTGAGCCCCCATCTCTCCTAGCCCGCCCCATCTCTCTTCCCAACAACCACCATCTCCCCCGCCCTCCCCCAATAATGGGAGCCGCGGTCCACCTCCCAGATCACATATGGTTCCAGATTGTCCAGTACCTCCCTGCACTCGCGGTCAGGGACCTTTACAGCGTCAACAGCGCCCTTTTCAATATCGCCATGAATGTCCGTTATCGCCAGATGAGTTTTGCGTACCTCGACAATCGCATGATACGCAACCTCGTCCGACTCAAGTGCGTACTCATGTTCTCTCTCTCGTCGCGCGCCGAAAAAACAATGCTAAAAATGAACCGTCATCATTTTACAGAGACCCAGAGGTCGCAAAGCGCGTTAAAGTCCTTCACGTTTACCCGGGGTTTTTGCAAGAGACTTTCGACCGCGAAAAAGCGACTCCACCACTCCAACGCACCCTGCGGTACTGCCTCACAGACATCGCTAATCACCTACGCGAGCAGAAGCTTTTGCCGAAGAATTTGAACTTGAGCAAGCTTGGGCTCATTCGCACACTCCGCAGGCCAGAGGACATGATCCGCCTAATGCTCGACGTGCTAGGGGCCCTGCCGAACGTTTCAGATTATTATGTGACTTGGTGCGGGCTGCCGGGATTAGGCCCCTCTGCCGCATCAATCCTCTCTACTGTTTTTCATTCAGATGTGCGCAAACTGTCGCTAGACATTTCCCTTGAGAATGTACAGAGTCTCACGCAGTCGATGTGGCTGATACGGCATCTCGAAGAACTGCATTTATGCATCCACTATGACTATACAGATGCGCTTACAAGCCGCGAGGAGATCTTTAGGAAGCACGTTGCGCCTGCAATAAATCACCACAGAAAAACACTCAAGCGGTTATTACTTCAATCATGGGAACCGCGCGATATGTCCCAGTTATTCTACGCCATTGAGCACCTCCCCGCCCTTGACATGCTGAGCGTGTCAATACCCGTCGAGAGCCCTCATCTCGGAAACCCAGAAGGGCTCACAAACTTCCTCAACCGCCATTCCTCTACCCTCAAATCCCTCCGCCTGCGAGCGACCCAATTCGGTGGAGCAGGCCTCAACCCTGATCCCATATCATTCGACTATTGGATCCAAAACGCCCTAAAAGGCGTAACCCTCCACAAGCTCCGCACGCTCGACATCAGCTCGGGCTTATTCCCTGTTGAAACCGCCCTCTCATGCCTCACCCACTTTTCGCGCTCACTCACCACTGTATGCATTACAGGCCATTATCGATCATACGAGGATGTCGAGGAGATTTTAGATATTCTGCAACGGGTACCGCGGGAGCGGAGCCTGGAGAAGCTCCGTTTAGGTTCGGTGTCGCTCTCACCACAGCTTTTGGATTTATTGGCAGCCTCGCTGCCAAGCCTGAGGACACTCGAGCTGGTCGTGCGTGACCTACTCCCTCACGCACTCGATGTACCGCTATATTTCCGCGGCGGGCATATCAGGGCGTTCGATGAGACGCAGACGGTTAGTTCTCCCTCTTGCTCTTCTTCCTCCAAGTCTCAACTCATCTATCTTCCTCAGGTCGACTTCTTCACCGAAATGAAGACACATAAATACCCCTACTGGCACCTCCGCCGGATGTCTCTCGTCGTCGACGCTCTCCCCAGCAGGACGTACTACGAGCAAAGGCTCGAGAAGCTCTTCCGCACGTGCATACCCTCTATCACGACATTCACCTGACCCGCTCCTTTTGTCCATCTTGGCCCCCTCTATATCCCTTGCGAGATCGAAGCAGGAGGCAATTAAGCCTTCCATTGCTCTGCTATGAACCTGGAACCTGGATCGAATTTGTGATACATCTGTGAGATATACCATAACCTGTCGTATCACACGAGATGATCTATGGCGCTCCGCCGATCCTCCCCCTCTACCTCCCTTCTTTCTCCCTTATAGCTACCTGAAGAGGAGAGGGAGGATCACCCATATCAATCTTGCTTGGCTCTTGCTGCCTCCCTCTTCACGCTTCTTACAAGTACAATTGGGAATGTACATATGAACTGGACTGGCAGACTGGCATCCAGCCCATGCACCCATGCATTGCATATACGATACATGGTGATATCATTCTGGTCATTTTGCGAAGACAACCTTTCTTGTGCCCTGGTAGCTTGGTTAACCCGGGGCGTGCATATAGTCATTGCTCCTCTAATATCACGCACCACCATACCATACCGTATACACCTGGCTTCGATTGCACCATCATATTGCTTGCACGTTTATGGTACCTTACCTTGATTGTCAATAACTCAATACCTATTTCTCGTGTGCGCCACCCACGTTGCAATGCGCACATTATGATACACTCGTTATACGTTAGAACATAGATAGTCACACTCCTTTACTTTGAATTGCTGTGAAAAGATGGATTTGGATTCGTTCTAGTGTATATACATCGCTGCTGGTGTTGAAGTAGAATACAATAAGTACAAATATAATTGAAGAAGTCACAGTATACGATGAGTGGTAGAGCTAGTGGGATAAGTTAGAGCGATCAGTATAAGCATCTAGGAGAACGTAAGTAACGAGTAACGAAGTCGAACGAGTTGGTTGGTGTTAGGGGGCATAGAACAAGCGCCAGAATAAATAATCAATGTCTGGCACGCGTAACAGGCTGTACCGCACCAGACTTTTTCTTGAAATGGCACGTAAAATTCTTCCCTTCGTAACTCCTACCAACAGTGAAAAGCGCTGCTCCAGAAGCTGGTGCACGAAGCAGATCCTTGACCAAAAACTTCACCGGATCTGATGGACCATCCGACTTTGAATATGCCTCCATTAGTGGGCGCCAGAAGGTTTCATCGGGGTTGGTCTGTTCGCTTTGGGCGATATGAAGAAACGACGAGGTGGATATGAAAGAAGACCCACCGCCGTGACTCCACCCAGTTTCGCGTATCAGCTTCTCGTTCTAGGACGGACTTGGATGATGCCTCTGGGAAAATACGAAGACGGGAGGAGTGATGAGGTCTAGGCCTGTGTTTCTGTTCCGTTACACCCAACTTGGAGTGTACGCGGCGAGTAATAGGCCCTGAGGGTTTCGGGAATGGTTTGAAACCTTGTGGGGAGTACTTGATAAGATCAGTCGAAGGAGCTATTCGTGATTCTGTCTTTTGAAGATGGATAGAAACATGTTTCGTAGAAGATCGGGAGATCCGCGCCCTCTTGAAAGAAAGACCTTCTGATTGGGTAACTTCTTCTGTGACAAGCGTCAAACATCTCTTTTCAGGCGTTTCCTTTTGTTCTAACTCCAGAAGTGCAGGTGTACCATTAACGAGAGTCGAATCATCCGTCTCGATAGCCTTCGAAGAGTTGGCAGAGGTTGTTTCTGGTTCTAGAGGTTCAGAAGATTGGAGTACAGATGGGTTGAAATCATCTGCAGAGTAACAAAGGTGAATATATGCGCGTAAAATGTGTCGTTACACCGACTATCGAGTGTGTATGGAGCAATTGGCATCGGGAATTGTTCTGTTGCTGACTTCAGAACCCAATTCGCGTGTCGGACCTGTTAGGATGTCAGTGGGTTACCGGTATCGGGTCGAACTGCTGACAACGAGAGATCGCGCAAGAAGTCTAGCGAGGAATGTTAGAAACATTTGAAGTATGAAATGGAGTCGAATACTCACTTATTCAACCAGGGATCATCGAGCCCACTGCAGAAGAAGTACTTAGCCTCCCAGAAGTCCTTGTCGGTATGTGTTAATGTTCCTCCATTCGCGACTATTGTGTAGAATTAAGTAATGTATTTCGTATAAGAAGGTAATGTATTTCACAAACCCCAGGCTTTCCTTATAGAAGCAGAGACGGAAGGACTAAAGCAAGCTGAAAAAGCAAAGCAATCAGCACTGAGCAAACATCAGCTAATCTTCATCATCGCCTGTTACGAACCCATGGCAGAGAAGAGAGGTATCTCAGGAGTGTCCCGAGTCATGTTTATCATGTCTTTTCAACAAATTAACAGAGTAAGGTATTAGTATCAGTAGAGGATACGTTTCAAATGGTGGAGGATGGAGTTGATTGAAGAGGTGACCGATTTGAATCGACGTATCGCGGGAATATGTTGACCAAAAGCTTTAAAACTAAATAACGCGACTTACGCTATGAAAAGTTTGTTCTTTTTATATCATGCATGTTACTACGTTACAACGTTTGCTTCTAACAATGGGTTCTAGGTCGGCATTCCATACTTACTCCTGTACCTCTACATAGTTCGCTGAAAGAACGAAGACAGAACCTTTAGCCTCATTTCGCCTATGAAAGTGAGGACAAAAACGTACCAGGGAACAACCCGATTTCACCTTGTGTATTCTTACCCTGCCACCAGTCCTCCGATGCAGGTTCTATCTCAGTGATGGTCTCTCCCTCGCGGAACGTGAGCTCGTTATCTTCGGCAGCATCGTAACTAGGAGCAGGCGCACATCGTTAGAAAGGAAGGGAAATACAAATAGAACTTACTCGTATAATGCGATAGCAACAATGCCAACGTCTGCAGCTGGAGGAGGGGATGGAGCACGAGGAGGCGCAGGAGGCGCAGCAGGGGCTGCCGGAGCAGGAGGCTGCAAGGAAGTCAGAACGATGTATAAAGTAGTCAATTAGCTTGGACATACAGGTGGTGGTGGTGGTGGTGGTGGCGGAGGTGGCGGAGGAGCAGCTTCTTCTTCAGGCTCTTCTACTGCTTCGGGTTGGGCGACGAGCTCCACGTAGTTAGCTGAATTATAAATTAAATGTTTAGCCGGAAAAGAATAAGTGAGAAACGTACAAGGGAAGAGACCGCTTTCGCCTGTAGGTCCAACACCACTCCACCATCCTTCATCAACTTCTTCGATCTGCTCGATATACTGACCCTCGACAAGATTCAGCTCGTTGTCTTCTACAGCCTACAAGACACGTCGAATTAGCATCGCCATGAAAACTGGCAGGAGACAGCTTACCTCGTAATCATAAAGAACGACGGCTACGACTCCTTGTCCAGCATGGGGAGCGGGAGCAGCCTCGTGCTCGTGTTCTGGTTCCGCAGACAAACCGGCCATCTGTAAGAGTGGTCATTAAATTTCCAAAATATAATTACTAACAACTAACTGGAGCTGAAGGGGGAGGCGGAGGCGGAGGCGGAGGAGGCGGTGGTGGAGGAACAGCCTCTTCCACCTCTGGCTCTGGCTCTGATTCCTGAGGACGAGGTGGTGGCGGAGGAGGGGGAGGAGGAGGAGGGGGAGGAGCCTTTACAGAGAATATAAGCAACAGCCTTGTTTCTAAAGAAATAAGGACTTACCGGAGCAGATTCCTCCTCTGCATACTCTTCCTCAACTGCAGGCTCTGGTTCAAGCTCGGGCTCTGGTTCATCATGACCCCACGCAGCATCCTGAACGGCTTCACGAGCAGCTTGATAGTCTTCCGATGCACCAGTCGAGTTCGCAGCAATCGCCGCACCAGCACCAATAGCTGCGCCAGCAGCAGCAGCCCCACCAAGAGCACCGAAGTTCCTTGGAGTACTATGGGATGCGGTAGCTCTTCCGAAGGCAGGAGCACTGCTCTTGAAGATAGGTTTGGCAACGGGGGTTGCAGCAGCCGCCTCGGTAGCACCACGGCTCCTGGACTCTTCTTCCTCTTGTTGCTTCTTCACCAAGCCTTGACGCTCGCTCCAGGTCAATTTCTTGCCACCTGTAGAACTTGAGTGTTGAGGAGTAGATTGCTGCTGTTGCTCGAAGGCGGCGAATGGATTCTTGAGCTTCTTAGGCGCGGGAAGGGCAACAGGGGTATAGGCGCTCTTGGTGGGCTCAATACGGTCCTCTTCGGCTGGCTTAGTGGGGGTGTTTGATGCTGCGACAGGAGAACGAGCAGCTTGCGATTGAGAAGACTAAGACGCGAGGGTAAGACAGTGCTGTTATAGTCAATTAAAGTTCGAGTACTCACCGCGCTGAAAGCGGGACGCGAAGCAGTAGAAAGTGACGGTGCCGCCGGAGGGGCAGATGAAGACTAACGGAATTTTTAACAAACGGGTTAGTCAGGCAAATTTCACAAACTCACCATCGAACTGAACGCCGGACGCGGAGCCGCAGGTGACGCCTGAACCATTATCAGATGCGTAAAAGTTCGTAAATTAGATAATACTGACAGATGCGCTGAAAGCCGGTCGCGACGCAGTTGGAAGAGTGGGTGGCCGGTTGGAGGCGGGAGGTGGGGGCGGAGCAGCAGCGGCAGGTTTCTCTTCCTCGGGCCATGCATCCGAGGGTGCCAAAGTGTTGTTGGCGGTCCTTCCATACAGAGATCCCGCAGAAGACGACGGTTTCGATGCTCCAAAAGCGGGTCTGGAAGAGGAAGGTGGTGCAGCTGGTTTTGCAGCTGGAGCAGGCGCCTTCTTCATCGCAGCCATGTCAACCCTTCCGACGGGCGTATAACTAGAACCAACAGGAGCAATGGGTTCTACTTTCCGTGCTTGCTCATTGTGTGATGAGTACTTGGCTCCAGAGGCAGCTTCAACCCGCTTCATGATGAGAGCTGGGGTAACATCACCCTACGATAGTGTTATGAGTTCCAGGAGGCTCTGAGGGTAAGTCAATTACATACCTCGTTTCGCGCGTTGATCACCACATGCGTACCGCGGAAGTATTTTGCTACTGAATTCGCGTGAGTGTGGAATAGACCTTTCTTTGCCACAGGTACTCCATCTCCACACCAATTGATCTGTACGAATTTCGGAAGATGACTCTGCCAAGAACACATTAAACTTCTAAACAACGCGACGATTATCAAAACTTACATTAGGGTCTTGTACCCGCACGAAGGCATATTGAACTCTAGAGATTTGACGTTGAGCTTACTGGACATGATCGCTCAATCGGACGCATTATCGATGTAACTCACCTGCCGTCTGAGAATTCTTCCTCTAGCTCTTCCAGCCCCCCATCTCCGGTGGCCTGCACTTTCAGATCGTTGGTACCTCCTTCGTAGGTAAGGATCGCCCAGTCAATCCTTTTGCCGGCAACGATATCTTCGTATGCCTGAGCGATATCTTTGCTCGATAGATTAACTTGAAGAGACATTGCTGTCTCTATCTGCGATTCGAGTTCAGTTGTTGCAAGTTCACGCCTGTATGTTCGACTTACTGTATAATTTCAGATATTTGGTCCAGATGGTGGTGGTATAGGTTCAAATGCTAGGCCCGCAGTTGTGGTCACCGTCGGAAAAGCAGTGCCCAAAGCCCCAGCATCATCGCTGAATTCGGTCATAATCTTGCACGTGACTGACGCGTCGCGTCCTTAAGCTTTCAAGTTCGTACAAGTTAGCCTTGGTTCAAAAAACGAAGCGCTATGGGTAACATATCGTGTGCAATAGTTTATATGAATTAAATTTTCACGCAGAAGACATGTACAGCAGTCAGATTTATAGAAAGGCGATTTTCTCTCCCGGTAAGATATCTCGAAGACTCATAAGCCTATCCCACTTCTCATCCAGATCCCAACCTATGGTTCTGTCCTCCCTCAGAGCTAGCACTGTCTTGAGGCCGCTGGAGGACTTTCCTTCTTTCTCGAGGGTTTTTAACTCCTCGAAGAATCTATTGAGCCAACGTTTAGTGATTTCTACCTGTTCCTTGGTGAGGTTAGGAAGACGAAAAGCCCAAAGACAGCGGTCGCTTCCATGAGTCACGTAACCTGGAGTCCACAATCAATATACTATAAAGGGAGAAAATGATGCGTGGAAATATGCCTTCTGTCCTATTCTGCTCTGGCGTCCAACGAACCTCATATCTCAAGACGGGAAAATTGGCAGCCTGTAAATCTCTGATAAAGAGACGTACAGGAAGATGGACTTGAACGCAGGATAGAATATCTCCAAATAGGCGTTGGGATTCTTCGCTGCTCGCATCATCTGGTAGATTTTTATATCTTCTCATCAAATTGGTAACAACATCAACAGGGAAATATCTCTCCAGGTTCGGGACTATATCACGAGGCGACTTAATAGGATGAGCGATTGAATAAAGGTACCATTCTTCTGCCAAATCGCCCACTGCAATACTTTTGACTCCGTGAGCTTTGAGACCTTCAGCCAACCCTCCAGAACGTTGCCATTCCATTAAGCCAGGAGACACAGGTAACCAATCCTCCGAGAGACAGCCACGGAAAGTACCATAATGTCCAAGAGTATCGGTCTCGATGACATGAGTGATCGATGACCAGGGAGTTTTGACCGGATCCTTGAGCGTGGTCAAAATATCTGGAGCATAAGGATCCAACCTCAGGGCATGACAGAGAGCTTCGAATTGTAAACGGAGCTCCTTTGGAGTTTTTGGATCCGTTCTATTTAAAGAGGCGCAATTTTAGGCCTGTGAGTAATTATTAACATTGACCCTAAAATAGACGCACAAAATAGCATTGGATTGCAATACTGCGGAGTGAAATGGAGCGTCCTCTCCGTCGGGGAGATGTGATGCATAATGAAGGATCTGATGCAGAGCATGGGCACCAGCTGAAAGCCCACTGAGCTGAATATCATTTGGATTGCCTGATCATTTCAATAAATCACGTTACTTCTGGAGTAAAATTGGAATACTAACCTCCAAACGCCTCTATGTTTGATTTTATCCATTTTAAAGCGAGCCATTGGTCTTTGAACCCGTAATTTCCAGATATTTTTGGTTTGTCAGATGCAAGAAAACCAAAAGCAGACAAACGATATCCAATGTTTACCCACACTTCGCCACGCTCTGCAGCAACATATTGCGGTTGTGACCCCAACGAATGGGGAGAACCGAACTGGAGAAATCTGTCCATGAAATGATGTCTTCCAATCAGATCAATACTGTACAGACTACAGTCGAATCTTACCCGCCATGAATATAGATCTTGACAGGGAACCCTTTCTTCGTCGGAAATGATGGCGGCGTGATGATGTTTAAGAATAATCTTTCACAAGTATTATTGAGAAATTCGCAGTTTACAGATAGCCTTTAAACGAATCATCCTTACGGATTTTCCGACGGTTTTCCAAGACCAACTTTATCTTCAAAGGGTGTGTCTAGAATGCTGAGGTAAATCTTTAGGGAATGTGGCAATCAAGTATAATTTAGAACCTCGCGCTTGACCATCATTCGTAGGTTGAACTCCATCTAATGTTGAAGGGTTTGAAATGAGAATAAGTTGTGTGATTTCTTAATATAAAATACTGACAGGTAGCTTCCTGTATGTAATCCTTCTCCTCATAACGGAAGTCCTTTGGAAGTGATTCAGGATCTTCAAAGCGCCTAGGCGGCAACGCATATGGGATCTCTAGTTAAGTTGATATATCGTCAAAAAAAAGGTATTTAAACATTCTACAAATGTAATACCTAAGAAAGCACCAGCCCCATTCGCAGCACGACCACCAGTAACAGGTCCAAAGGCCGTATTAACAGTGATCCGGTCCGAGTTTCTCGACAGTTCATCGTGAAGATGTGTGTTTTCCATCTTTGCACTTCGGTTTGCGTAACGTGTATTGGACTTGGGGCGGTCAGAGGTGATATTCGGTAGGAGAACGCTGCTGACCTTTACTGAACTTTGTTGACGGGGGTGAGAGTGCAGGTCAGATGTGACTGGAAGTCGGTCACTCTCCGGATCGAGTCCTATCCGGACCGAGGTTCAGGAATGGTCAAGAAAAGCTTGCAAATGCCACTAAAAACTTGAAGGATGTTGCTAGGGCTCAAGGTATCCCAACGCGAGCAGGTGTGACAACCATCAGCCCCTGATATCTAAGAAATGGCTCGAAATGACAGGTAAATTGGATGACTGCTAGTAGTGATATTTCGCGTCCAGGTGGAATTTAGAACATGCACTCATTGCAGCATCCGAGTCCTACAGAAGTATAAACTATGTAATAAACATTTATATTACCTTATCAACGACAACGAAACCTCCGCGGTATTAAGAACGTGGGGGGGTAAATACCTTCGGTTTAAATATAGAACTACACGTTGTGATATTATCATTGAGCGCTATGCGTTATCTACTGCTTGAATCCATGGGGCATCTTCGCACCCACGGCCGGCGCATTCTTGGCCCTGAATTCCCTGGCCATGTCGATCATAGGGACCCAGTGTACGTTCTCGTGAGTGTTCACCCACTCGATGAAGCGTTCCTGTCATCCAAGGCATCACGATTAGGACAACGACACCAAAGTTATAGCTTTCTTACGAGCATTAACAGGACATGAGGACGCCTGGTGGCATGTGTCAGAGAGGAGATCTAGTCGTAAGATATTGATTTTAGAACACGTACCCGCTGACATCTGGATGGATGGTGATAGGGAATATAAATTCTTCTTCCTCTCTGTATAAAGTCAGGCTATCGAAAATCATGGAAGTACTGGAATCACACGCCTGTAGCAATAAGTGAATGTGTCTTTCCAAAGCTGTTCTACGTCTCTTGAATTTACCTATATATCGTCAGCATGTTCAACATAGCGTTTAATATCATTTTCACTCACCCAGCCATGTGAATTTGGACTTGATTTGATAAACCTAAAAGACGTCGTATCATCGTGAGCGATTCTAATCCGCACTAAACTACAATATTGTTTCCTTACATCATGGGAGGTAGGTCATCCAGGTACCTATTCGCACAGGTTAATAATCACGAGTTATGGTACGTAGACTCGATTACCAATTTGCTGGGATACAAACCAATCCAGTTTCATTACCCTTTGTTAGAGGCTTCATCCACGCCGCAGCACTTGAAGTATAATCGATCTTGGTCCATGAATCGGTATCCCTCATATAATACGCCTGGGAACTGCGGAAATTCTATTAGGACATAAATCGAAATGCTACCAGTAAACATACTCGTGAGCCATACTGGAGTGATCTGTTGGCTTTGTCAGATCAATACACGTCTTCATGCTAAGTTTAAGCTAACCATATTCTATACCCTTATCGAGCAATAATTCTGTACCCTCCTTGCTGGTCTCCCACCAGGGTGCAACGCTTCCCTGATTCGATAACAGGCTCAGTACTTTGTGTGCATACCTCTTAACAAGCGCTTACCTTCGGAGAAATGCCGCCATTAAACTCGGTGAGCAACTTGTAGGTGTGATCGAGAATGTCCTTCTGTTGCTGGAGAGACATGGCCACGGGGTTCTGATGGAAAGTTTACCGTACGAAACAAAATGCATACGAAGCATGCGCACCTCATGTGAATATCCATGAAGACCTCTGAAATGCAATTAGGAATAAGTCTCGAAAGTCATTTTTGCATATTTACATCTCATGTCCGGCATCACGAACGGCAGCCATTTCTTTAGGGAATGTCTCGAGACTGTGCCCTGTTTCGCACGTGAGAAACAACTGTAATATGGAAATATAAACCAGCCTACCTGGTATAAACCACGTTGTCGTGATCCCATATTTCTTGAAGAGCCTTAACAAACGAGGGACACCAACCTCTCCTGCATACATGCCCTAAATTCGTGTTAGCTTTCGTCCGATCGGTTAGAAAAGTACGTTAATAGGCTACCCTTGAGATATCAAGAGGTGAATTTTCTCCTCCATAAGATCCCAACCTAAAAGGAGCTTGAGTTCAGCGCGTTATAAGCGATATTTCGTATAGTGCATACCATCCAGCAACGGCATCCACGTCTACACCAAAGCCTATAAGAACGCGTTTAGCAGGCATGCTGGAGGTTAGGAATGATAAGAACGATGCGTGTAATATTTTACAGGCTAAGTGAGATTCTCCTTATTTTAGTGCACAGACCTCTTCAGACAGGAATGAAGGACCGCGCCGGACGCTATCAAGTCATGGGGGCGGAAGAGTGAGCCGCCGATTACCGTCATCAAAAACTGACCAATTAAATAGGGCGAGGAACAAGATAGAGATTAGATAATGGAGTTTCAAACCGCCTTCCGAAAAGGGTAATTTTACCTCCATCGTATCGGCCAATTAGCGACGAGCTTTCTTTTATTCAGTTTCTCCCCAGTTCATCCCCATGCTGCTTGATTTAAGTGTGGTTCTGTGTCAACGATATACTCCTCGATGTCGTTATCGTTAATAAGGCTGGGAAAAATCCGCAAAGGGCGGCGCTGGCAACTTCTTGACTTCTCCCCTTGATTCTAGTCTTCGACCTTGTTGGAAATGGCGCGAAATTCAAAATCGGAGAAGACTGACGCTACTCGGGCTGAAGTTCATGTAGTGAATGACGACAACTTATCCTTAATTCGCCTGGACGATGCTAAACTCGCCCAACTCGGATATAAGAGCGAATTCAGGCGAGAATTCTCGGTACTGCGATTTTACACATCTATGTAGACCATAGACAGTCACACTGACCGGCACGATTCAGCTTGTCGAAACAGTAGCGTTTGCTTTCTCTATTATGGGGGTAGTCGCCTCTGTGTCATCAACATTGGCCTTCGGACTCGTTAATGGTTTGTTCGCCAATTTATATCTGAAAGCTAGCACAACTGATGTTTATGAAGGTGGCCATGTCGGCATGGTTTTCGGATGGTTAATCCCTAGTTTCTTCGTTATGTTTGTTGCGCTATCTATGGCCGAATTAGCCTCTTCGATGCCGTACGTCCTCACACTTTGTACACCAAATACACTGACTTACATCGATCATATAGGACGAGTGCCGGTCTGTATTACTTTTCAGCTAAGCTCGCACCGCCAAAATATGCACCTTTAGCAAGCTGGATAACTGGTCTATACTCTTCTTTAGCAATGTTTAAACTGTATGATAACAAACAGTGACGGCAGGTTGGGCTAACGTTACTGGCCAAGTATCACTTGTTTGTGGGATCGACTTCACCTGTGCCCAGATGATCACGACTGCAATCGCTGTTAGCTCCGACGGTGCAACGATTCTATCTGCGGGAGCGACCTACGGCATCCTTTTGGCAATTCTATTCTCTCATGGTATTGTGTGTTCTGCTGCTACCAGTGTTCTGGCTCGACTCAATCTATTCTACGTATTGATCAACGGTAAAGACGCTATTGGAATGACTTCGCAAACCTCACTAACTTCTCACTCACCAGTGGGAACCACCATCGGAGCTATTATCGCCCTTCTCGTCGTCTCGGGAGATAACAAAGTGTCCACTGCTGATGCATTTACACTTTTCGAGAATAACTCGGGTTGGGCAAATAGTAAGTACTTTCTCTTCTTTTCTTATCCTTTCTTAACCACCCCGCACCTTCCTAGATGGATGGGCGTTCATGCTAGCCTTCACTGCTCCGATGTGGACGCTTACAGGATGTTAAGACACTTCTTCCTTACTGTTTTTATCCTCATTGATGTGTTGCTGTTTCAGATGATTCAGCCGCTCATATCTCAGAAGAAACGGCAGGTGCAGCGAAGGCAGCACCGATCGCAATTTTGATAGGAGTTGGAGCAACTGCGAGCCTGGGCTGGCTTCTTCTCATTGCAACCTCCTTTGTGGTTACGTCCGTAAGTGACCTCCTGGGATCGGATCTCCCATTACCGATGGGTCAAGTCTTCCTCAACGTGCTTGGGAAACGCGGGATGCTGGCTATCTGGTCCTTGATTATTATCGTTCAAGTACGTCTTTAAATGCCGCTGAAAGGCCTCCAACTAATTCGTTGCGCACTCAGTACGTCACTGGTGCCGCCCAGGGCGTCGATGCTTCTCGTGTGGTCTTTGCGTTCGCTCGTGATCATGCTCTACCGGGGTCTCGCCTTTGGAAGAAAATGAATCAGACTACACAGACACCGGTGAATGCCGTATGGTTCGTTATTGGGTTTGCAGCGCTCTGTGGGCTTCTTGGTTTCTCGGAGACAGCGCTTACGTCGTTAGCCGGGTAGGTGTTTGATAGTAGATTTGTATTGCATGGCTGAGTGTTTTCGTTACAGTGCGTCCGTTATCGGACTGTATACTTCTTACGCTGCACCTATATTCCTTCGGATCACATCCGGTAGAAACAGGCTTGAACCAGGTCCTTTCAGCTTAGGACGCTGGTCTACACCCATTGGAGCAGTTGCTGTGGCATGGGTAACTTTCATTGTGATTATGTTATTTTTCCCTCCTGGTCAGAAGACATCAGCACCGCAAATGAGTACGTATTTCGCTCTTTGACTTTTGATCTCATAGTGGATTGACATTTTCTATGTCTAGATTATGCTGTCGTTCTAATTATGGCTGTATTCGTATTTGCGACTGGGTCCTGGGTCTTTTCGGCTCATAAATGGTTCCATGGCCCCGTTAAAAATATTGACGAGGGAGATGCTACACCCGAAGAGAAGAACTCGATGTAATTGTAATTGCGGTCTCGAACTTTACTATGTAGATTCGGATGCCAATAAATGGTCTTCCTTCGGTTACTGTATGGCTAGAATCGCTGATTGCTTCTTTTTCCGACTGAAACGCGACAGTCGATGGTACGATTAGTGGAAATATATACGCGTTGCTACAAAATACCATCCGGATATATCGGCATAACATGTATGCTACAGATATTTTTAGATGATCTATGACATAAGTATTTAGCCTTGAGGCAGGTAGAGTTTTGGACTTAGTTTATGCTGTAACGGCCCTGGGACCTCTGTAATTTACGCGTGATGCCACGCGGGTACGTCTTCTCGAGCTTCTAGCGTCGCTCCCCTTCTGGACTATTATAGATGTATGTATAAAGATAAAATCGTGTTTTATTGCAGTGAAGAATATAAGAAATGTGATTTGGCAATATCAACTGTACGTCAACTAAGCAACGAGGCTAGTAATTTTCGGGGGCCGTGAAGAGCAGGAAGAGAAGACAGAAAAAGACATACCCCTCGGAAAATCAATGTATGCATAGATCAGGAAAGCCTCGTGCAGTAAATCGTTCTCATGAAGGATTCGTCATATCGATGGGATCTACCCAACCACAACCTTACCTAAAGGTGTTTTGGCCATGACGCTCAAAACTTCGAAGAGAACCTACAAGCAAAAAGTCAGGGTTAGATATGCAAGAGAAGTGAATATATGTTACATCTGCGGCAGCCTAGCAAATTGAAAAGTTAGCTATCGAATAATTCGGATCGAGTTGGGTAGACTTACCATGGTCGTAAGCTCCGCGTTTGTATCATACGCTGGTGCCACCTCCACGATATCAGCCGACACGATATGTAGACCATCGAGACCCCTCAAAATCGTGCGAAGTTCGCGAGTCGACCAGCCACCGGTTTCTGGGGTGCCAGTGGCGGGTGCGAAGGCAGGATCTATGGAGTCAATCTGATTGACAAAGGCCTCGTTTCAGCGAATAACACGCATAGCAATACGACAAGTAAATACTGACATCAATTGAAAGATAAACTGGGTTATCTCCCACAGTTTCTCGGATTTTCTTGATGATACCATCCGTCCCTATAAATCGAGAATTAAACGTGTAAGAAAAGGGGGTGAATTTTGATATTTACCGATAGTGTCGATCTCGCGCGCTTCGATGCGCTGAAAGCCGGAGGCGTCGTCGTTATCGTAATCTTCAGGCCCAGAAAGCGTGGTTCTGATCGCCCCGTGCTGTTAAAAGATAGAACTAGGATCAAGTCACTCAGAGTAACGAGGGAAAATAATGGAATGGAAGAGAACAGAAACGACTTGCAATTGAAGATCCGTTCCTGATCAAGCCTTCTTGACTAGCCCAGTAGAAGTACGTTCCGTGGTTAATAGCTGCTTGCTCAGAAGGAGCGCCTCCAAAGACGGACGGCTTCCAGGTGTCTGTGAATAATGACACTCAATCGAATGACAGCGTCAAGAAAGAAAACACCACGAACCCAGATGAGAGTCGAAGTGAATGACAGAAATCGGGCCGTAAATTGAGTAGATAGAACGGAGGAGAGGAAGGACGATAGTGTGGTCTCCACCAAGGGTAATGACACGAGGGTGATGTTTGCCGTCAAGAGAAATCGGCATCAACTTTTCACCCGTGATCGAGTCATTACCCAAGGGCGAGTAAGCCTCTCGCTGCAAAAGCGACTTGTGCCCATCTTCAATCTGTTGAATGGCGTATTTATTGTCGTATGGACTGAGGAATCAATAAGCGTCATTCCGTCGATTCAATAAGTGCAAGTGTAAACCTACGTTACCGGTATATCGCCGCAGTCGACGATTCTAAGCCCAGCTTGGAAGGGATTAACCTCGAGTGGGACGTTGTATCCCCCGTACAGGGTCAAGCGGCGTGAGCCCGCGCGGATGCCAGCTGAGGAATATAAATCATGAGTATGATGATCCGAGCGTTAACATTGTTAAAATTAAAATGTACCTGGTCCGAAGCGAGCACCAGGTCGGTAGCTAGTGCCGGTGTCCTATATAAATTCGAGTCAGTGATGGAGATTAGGAGAAGAAATACGCTTACAAATGGAGCGCCTATGAATGCAATGTCGAAAGGGATGTGGCTCTCTCTCGTCAGACATTGAACCCACGGGAGCTTGGCGAAGGTAGTGATGCCCGAAAAAATAGCGTCGGCCGTAACTGATAGTTAAAAACGTTTCTCGTGTTAGTGTACGTTGGTTAAGAGTTTGACACAATAGTGCACCTTCACCATTGCTGCCACGATAGATGGGTTGGAAGGGGAATCTAACGTAGTCCAAAGGAACCTGATCGTCATGACCGTGGTGGTCATGGGCTAGCGTGAACGAAATAAATATAATAGACGATAAGAGGGTGAAGAATTTCATGGTGTGTAATATCCGCTAGTCTGGGGAAAACTGGGATTGATTTTACTCGCTTCAGATACCTGGATTAAAAGGCCATACTCGCAGAAAAAGAATTCTGGAATGCAGGTGAATGACATAGGGTTTTACCTCATGACTTTTACCAGATGACGGCAATGATAAGGGAACTCGGGAAAAGAGAGAAGACTTTAGGAAAGAGTAGAGTCGTGGTTTGCCTTGAGGTGATGGACTCCACAAGGTATGAGTGCTCGAGGACTATCGAGATGTATTCCACGTCAAGTGATAAGGTACAAGTTATACCCATACACGCCTGAAGAATTCAAATAGGAGATAGTAGGAGATCGATATCGATTCGCTGACAGAAAGAGGGAGGTTAGAAAAATAGCAAGCCGAACGAATCGCAAATGCGTCTTACCTTAGCCAGATAAAAGGTCGATCGAACGTCCAAGCTGAAAATCCGTTGTACGAAGAAACCCAGCCGTCAGTTATACTTACCTCCCATCTATATGCCTCCCTCCTCAAATTTTACCGATGAGACAGCACCGTTGCTGGTGAAACTAACCGCTCACCAACAAAGGCCTGTGGTCGTTGAGTGTGCGTCGTCGTCTTCAACACCGACCGAAGTCGACCTTCCCCAAGAGGAATATCGGTACCACGGTTTCCGCGTACTCAAGTTGGATTTTAAACTTTTTGGTTCCTTGCTTGTCGACTCGATTCCTGGTGAGTGTAGCGCCAATAATATCACTTCTTTACAGCGTGGGTCGAAACTGAAAACGGTTAATCTATGCAGTAATCCTGTCGTATATTCTTCAAAATTCAATTCAAACTGTTTCGGTCTTGATCGCGGGGCGGCTGGGACCGCATGAGCTCTCCGTGGCAGCCTTTGCGCTGATGTTTGCATTTGTAACTGGCTAGTACTTGCTGCTTCTTCCATCATATAGGGGTGATCCCACAGTCTGTTTTCAATTAGGATGGTGCGTCGCGCTCGGAGGAACAACCGCCCTCGACACATTGGGCTCGCAATCTTTCACCGGAGGAATTAGGCCGACTGACCTGTCAATCCACTTCCAGAGGTGCCTCGTCGTGCTTTGGATCCTGTTGCTGCCTGTGTGCATTTTGTGGACGTTCATCGAACCCGTTCTCCTCGCACTCGGCCAGCAGGAAGACCTGAGCCGGGATGTGCAGAAATTTTTGCGTGTCCTCATCATCGGAGCTCCGGGATACGTGGGATTCGAGAGTCTAAAGAAATATCTTCAATGTCAAGGTGTGTTCGATGGAGAAACATGGGGAGAACACATGTAACTGACAAATATATGCAGGCATCATGGGGGCTTCGACCGTCATCCTCGCCATCGTCTCCCCGATCAACATTGGCTTAAACATAGCCTTCATCCATTACACGTCGTTCGGCCTGCTTGGTTCCCCTTTGGCATTGTCGATCACGTATTGGTTGTGCTTCATACTCTTAAGCCTCCTCACCTACTTTTCCCCGGCCCACACTCGAAACGAAACATGGGGAGGCTTCCAACCAGTGGCCGTCATGAACCCCGCAAGCTGTTATGAGTTCCTTAAACTGGCATTGCCTGGTATCCTCATGGTCGGTACCGAATGGTAAGATTAACAGCATATCTTCTCAATTAACGATGTCACTGACGTCGATCCCTTCATAGGGCTGCCTTCGAAATTGTGGCGCTGGCTGCAGGTCGTCTGGGTTCCTTACCGCTTGCAGCCCAATCGGTCATCATGACCACCGATCAGAGTGATTAATATAATCTTATCATGTCTTCTTCGCACTCTGACACGTTCATATCCAGTTTTGAATACGATACCGTTTGGCATTGGAGTCGCCGCTTCTGCACGCGTTGGGAACCTCATCGGTGCCCGCTCTCCGCAAAGCGCGAGGTATGCTGCACACGCATCCGCGTTTTTGAGTGTAGTGGTTGGAATTGTGGTTATGGTTGTTATGATAGCCACGAAAGATGTAAGTGTTGTTTTCCCATCAGAAGCTATCTTCGTCCTTACTTGTTCCCAGGTCTACGGTTATCTATTTAGTGATGACATTGATGTCGTGGTCCTTGTCAGCAAGGTCATGCCACTTGTCGCCTCCTTCCAGGTTGCCGATGGCCTGGCTGGATCATGTGGAGGCGTTCTTCGTGGTCAAGGTGCGTATGATTGGATCTATACTCACCTGTCAGCTAACGTTACTCTAGGACGTCAACATCTCGGGGCTCTCTTCAACATCGTTGCGTACTATGTGCTCGCGTTGCCCATGGGAATTACACTGGCATTCCACCCGCATACTGGCCTTGGACTTCAAGGACTTTGGATAGGTGCGTCGCATAGCGTTCGGAACTGGCCTTTCTTTCTAACAAACTATCAGGCCAAGTCGTTGCTCTCTTCATCGTTGGAATCGGCGAGTACTGCGTCGTATGGCTGGGTACCGACTGGGATCTGGAGGTCAGGAAAGGTATAGAAAGGAATGAGGCAGAGGCGAAGCGATATATGGCCGCTCGTACGTCTGTAGAGTAATTAATAGAACATAGTATGTATGAGTCTTCAAAGTTCAGTGTAGAATTATGCAAATCTATCCATTGTCTTAAATTAGCATAAGACTGCTGACTAAGTAGTGTATAGTCAGTCATCTGTCGTCTATTTTTGCCTTCGCTCTTGCTTTTAACACTGCGTTTCCTCAGTAGAACTCCTTCTCATGCCTTCTCAGAGTTAGCTCGACGACGACGAATTGCTTACCTTTGGATCTTTTACTCGCTACCACAAACTTAGGAACAGTTATCCGTTTGTTCAACAGTAGTGGCGTTGACACAGGCCATGATGTATCGCACGAGTTAGTCAATTCGTTACGATACTTTGTGGGCATCAGAACCAGAAAGCCTTTTCTCAGTCAGATAGAAGATTTGAAGGCTCGCCGGTATTCATGAATGCCTTTGGAGAATTAGGTTGCGAGGGTTGTGTCATATTCTCGTTGGTACACGATGACTCAGTGCTAGAATCGCACGACCATTTGAAGTCTGGTCAGTCAAAAACGCGGGTTCACCCCTTCTATGCTTCCGTCTTTCTTTTGCGCTGCGCTCGAGGCAGTGGCAGTACGGCATGCTCGTCATTGGTCACAATGCCGAAGTGCATCAAACCAGGTAGCGGAAGATATCGAGAACATAACATTTGACGGCGTAGACCAATGTACATATTTTCAAGGCAGATCTTCTACCCTTCACACTTCCTTAGTGAGTTCTGTGAACTCGACTATACTCTGGACAAAATAAGGTGAGGGATTTATTGCCAACTAGGGTTCGATGCTCAGCAAAGACTCAGCAATTTTTTAATTGGTATCCTTGAATTAAAACGGCTTCCATGCTCGTATTCCTGCCATATTCATTGAATACCCAATCATTTATTCACATTAGTGGGTGTATATGTGTGCCTACCTCTCTAGTTACTTGTGCAGGGTGCTTCTGTGCTGCTACAACCTTAGGTTTGTCTTATAGCCATAACATGTCTCTGAATTCAAGAATCTATCCTCGTAGTAATGTCGTATTTTGAACCTCTATCTGACATGAAATGTAAGTGTTGGTGCGATTGTGATTCTACTTAAGGTTGGTTGCCGCTGAAAACTTTATCTGCGTTCTTTCGTTGTTACCTTCATTTATGCTCCTATATACTCACTTGTCATGCCTTGTTGTACCCCATCCTTATTCTTTCCTTGGTATGTCCTCATCCCTGTCATTGTCCTTGTTATTCCTATTTCTTTCTCCCTTGATCCAATTTCGTTGGTTCCTATTACTACTTTCTCACCTGTTTGTCTTTACTGACTTTCGCTCTGTTCTATTTACCACTTCCGGATTCCCTATTGGTTTTCATACGTATTTCCTCTGCAGTGATTCACTTTCCGGTTAAGTTTTCCGACTGTTTTTCTCGTTTAATCGCGTGTTACTATCGAGTCATTTTAACATAAAAAAATCGCGTCTAAGTTGTGAAGTCAGACTTCTTGAGCCCTCATGTCGTGTCAAATCCCATTTTGACTTTCTGCCGCCGACGGCGATCGCGTCTATTTTTGGCATCGCGTCTGTTCCTGCTGACTAAGCTTGCGTATGGGATTTCCGACACGTCGTCTGCCACGACGACCGCGACCACCAGCACCGACACTTAAACTACAATCTTTCTTCTGGACACCGACCAGAACATCGGGGAGAGGATCATATCTGACGTCCACTACCGACGGCCATGACGACGGCCTACCCGCTCCCTTCAAACCTCTCACCGGCGACGGTCGCAAACACCGCATCGTTGCTAAGAATCGTCGCTCTCGCTCTCATCTCTGGCGCCGCCATTGCCTCTCGTTTGTTCGCTGTTATTAATTTCGAAAGTATCATCCATGAATTGTGCGTGTCTTCGCTCTAGGGTCTTTGAGTGGGCGTAGCGGACTGACGTTCTTCTCGACAGCGATCCGTGGTTCAATTAGTGAGTGACCTTGGCATTCTATATTCAGCTCCCCGTTTAAACGTCGGAACCAGTCGTGCTACAAGAGTACTTGCTTCACAGGGCTTCTATGTGCGTACATTTACATATATCTTTTAGGCCGACACTGAACTGCTGCATGTAGGAATTTTGGAATTGGTTTGATCCCACAGCATGGTATCCTCTAGGACGTGTTGTTGGTGGAACTGTGTATCCAGGTCTTATGGCTACCAGCGGTGTAATTTACAACTTCTTGCATGCTCTCAACCTCCCCGTCGACATTCGCAACGTGTGTGTTCTTCTTGCACCAGGATTTAGCGCGCTTACAGCATGGGCCACATACATGTGAATATATCACTTTATATTCTATAATTTTTTCTCATTTTCTTCAGGTTTACCAAGGAAATGAAAGACGAGAGTGCGGGTCTCCTCGCGGCAGCCTTCATTGGTATAGTTCCTGGTTACATTTCTCGCTCAGTCGCGGGTTCCTACGACAACGAAGCTATCGCCATCTTCCTCCTCATGTTCACCTTCTACTGCTGGATCAAGGCCCTCAAGCAAGGTAGCGCTCTATTCGGAACCATCGCCGCCATCTTCTACTTCTACATGGTCGCCGCGTGGGGTGGATATGTGTTCATCACAAACATGATTCCACTTCACGCACTCGTTCTGATCTTAATGGGCCGCTTCTCCAGCCGTCTCTATGTTGGCTATTCATCTTGGTACGCTATTGGGACACTCGCTAGTATGCAAGTGCCCTTCGTCGGTTTCCAGCCCGTCAAGACCAGTGAACATATGGGTGCTCTTGGTATGTAATTTCCGAGATGTTATCATTCGAATGCTTACTTTCGGGCAGCCGTATTTGGCCTCCTACAGATTGTCGCATTCGGACAGCTCGTTCGCTCGCATGTATCATCTGCCCAGTTCCAGAAGCTGCTTTACGCCTCTGTCGTCGCCACCGGTATCCTTGGAACTGCTGTCTTTGGTCTTCTGACTTACAAGGGCTGGATCGCACCGTGGACTGGACGTTTCTACTCACTCTGGGATACTGGATACGCGAAAAAGTCAGTTACGAGCTCTATATATGCTTCATTTACTGATTGAATACTAGGTACATCCCTATCATTGCCTCCGTCTCTGAGCATCAGCCAACTGCATGGCCGTCCTTCTTCATGGACCTCCAATTCCTCATTTTCCTGTTCCCTGCCGGTGTTATTCTCTGTTTCCGCGAGCTGCGTGACGAGCATATCTTCGTGATTATCTATGCAGTCATGGCCAGCTACTTTGCAGGTGTCATGGTCCGGCTCATGCTCACTCTCACCCCCGTTGTCTGTGTTGCCTCTGCTGTAGCGCTTTCCACCCTTCTTGATACCTATATCGATCCAAAGGAGCCGGATACCGGTGATGATACAAAAAGTGAGAGCGAGGCGACTGTTGTCAGTGCCTCTGGAACCAATGGCTCGTCCTTCTCTGCCACGCCTACGCCAACCCCATCCAAGAAAATCAAGAAAGCTGCCGCCGCTGCTGCTGCCCCTCTACCTACTTCCGGCATCATCAGTGACCTCGTTGCTGCCACAGGCGGTCCCACTCGTCGTGGCGAGCCTATCAAGACTAAGGGCATCTTTGGTATGGACAGTCGCCTCATTGTCATCATGCATACACTCGCTATGCTCAGCTTCTTCGTTTTCCATTGTACCTGGGTCACCTCCAACGCATATTCATCGCCCTCTGTCGTGTTGGCCTCGACCAACCAGGATGGAAGCCAACATATCATCGATGACTTCCGTGAGGCCTACTATTGGCTTAGACAGAATACCCCCGAAGACGCTGTGGTGATGAGCTGGTGGGATTATGGATATCAGATTGCAGGTATGGCAGACCGCCCAACGTTGGTTGATAATAACACTTGGAACAATAGTATGTAACCTTCATTTACTGACTACCAATGTGCTGACCGTTTCTCTTCTAGCCCATATCGCCACCGTTGGCAAAGCCATGTCCAGCACAGAGGAGAACGCCTATCCTATCCTCCGGAAACACGATGTTGATTATGTCCTTGTCATCTTCGGTGGTCTTATTGGCTACTCCGGTGACGATATCAATAAATTCCTCTGGATGGTCAGGATCGCACAAGGTGTATGGCCCGATGAGATCCAGGAGCCCAACTATTTCACCCCTCAGGGTGAGTACAGGATCGATGACATGGCATCTCAGACGATGAAGAACAGCTTGATGTATAAAATGTCTTACTATCGCTTCGCTGAGCTGTTTGGTGGAAACCAGGCCATGGATCGTGTTCGCCAACAGCAGGTGCCGAAAGTGGGGCCTACGCTAGATTATCTTGGTATGTTCCTTCCATTCTGTACTTGAGCTTGGTCTAACCTTCTCCTTTCTTCTAGACGAAGCATTCACTTCAGAAAACTGGATTGTAAGTCTAAATCAGGGGTCTCTCATTATCTACTAACCCGAATCGATCTAGGTACGTATCTATCAGGTCAAGAAGGAGGATCTGTTAGGGCGAGACTTGAAAAGCGCAAACGCTTTCGGCCAGGGGAAAAAGCGCAAGCGCACTAAGCCTGTGCCGAGGAGACGTGCGATCGTATGATTTGCTTAGTTAACTCCTACCTGTCTCGCTTTGACTGAGGCAATAAATTTTTGTATTCTTTACGAACTCTCTTCTGTTGCTGCTAATGTGTATAGGCTTCAGGTGAATACTGGAACTTCGAAGGCGCCTTTTCTCAACGTATTAAGATTGGATCCATCACGTGCATCAAAACTGTTGTCAAGCGTTCAGGGTGCGAGCGCCGAGGAGACATTGAATATGTGCTTCGCGTCGTTGACATGTCCATTTGTTAGTGATGTGCTGGTAACGTTCCCAGTGTCGTAACCGTTTGCCGCTCTCCGAATGAGATAAACTTGAGGTTTGTTAATCCATCATCAAGAGGATTAGATTCCTGGAGATTGACGATGGAGGTAACGATCACTGGAACATTGCAAACGATCAGGGATATACAGTTCTATGAAGAATACCAAGTTAGTAAGTGTTATAGGTATAGTGATTAGCTGCTTCTTACCTCAACGAGTGCCACCATGACAATTATATTTCCTGCAGCTTCTATTACATAGGCGGTGTGTGCCAGAGAGACGATCGTCGTCATGATACAAGTCGAAAATATCATCATAAGCCTGTAACGCAGCCATTTATCTCTAATGACAAGGAATAGACGGATGGGTGTCAGGAGGAGAAGAGAATCAGACACAATATCCGCTGAAATATGCATCAGCACTAGGATTCATTGAATCTAGTATCAAACTGACAGATGAGTTGACATATTCCAACATCTGCGTTTAATTCACATTGAGGAACGGGCTTGCTCTTCCAATTAGGCTCCGGTTCGCATTCCCAATAAATTTGACCGATTAAAATTACCCATGCTACACCGAAAAGAACTGCGGCCCCTTTCATGAAATAACGACGCGTTATATCTGGATCTATGCGGATAATAGAAAACAGAATCGATAGACGAGCAGACCTATGAGCAATGGTAGGCTGTTGTAAATTTATATATTCTTCAGCAGTTTGTTGGCGTACCATATAATCGAGTAGAACATATTCGCCATCATATAATAACGCGTCGCTCCGATGCCATTTGCTGTTATGGATGTTGGCATACCCACCCCAGTTCCTTCTAAACTGCTAAACTCACCTGGATTCAAGAAAACCGCAACAACTTGGACTGCAAGAAATAACATGGAAAAGAACGCAAAACCCTGTGAGAACTAGTATAAACCTTTTATTTGATGAGCGCATCTTTTAATACACATACATCGTCAGCCCATATTCGTCGTCTCCTCACATATAGTCGATATATCGTCGATATAATGGCTGCACTAGAACATATAACACATGTGACTTGGGACGTATCAAGGGTCAGCCAAATTTGTAACAAATAGCCATATGGCTACTTACCTCTGACCTTGACGAGGGGGTCGTGTAGATTCATGGACCAATGTATGAAGACGGGGGAGGGATGCGTCAACACTCCGACTTCCAAACCTGAGACGCTGCATTTGAAGCGAAGGATTCAATAGAGTTACTAATAAGCGTGAGCGTCTAATCATTACCTCGTCCACACTACATCGTAGCAACCGTTGATATCGGAAGAGTCGACTGTTCAATTCTCGACAACGAAGTACGGAAATATAATCTGACGCCGACTTTATGGCTCCGTTCATTCCGACACGAATGATACGGAGTGGGTGGACGTCCTGCGGCGTTAGCAAGTATATTTACAAATGTGGTATAAAAATAATGGCGCCATCATGACACACCGTGATCACCGCTGCTACCTATGTGACATGGATAATATCTATATATCACATACCCACTGATCTGAGTGTATGGGTCTCATAAGCTCGAAAGCATAGGATATAATGCAATCTAGGTCTATAAGTTAACATCAAATATGAGCGCCAGATTATTCACACATCAAACTATTCGATTATATACAGGGAATAGAAATGCAGTACATACTTTTACAGTTCATATAATGGCTATGGAATCCGTTCCCTCTATTCGTGAACGCTGAACTACAGGTTTAGTTGGAAGAGCGATATGAGTCATTTCATCCATAGTAAGAAGAGGAGTGGAGGGATTTGCAGAGGGGGGTGACGATGGGAAATGCAGGAACTGAATTGAAACAGGAAGCATAGGACTTCGATCCGAAGCTGTATGACCGCCCAGACGAAGGAAAGCTGTAGCAACAATAGGAATATTCGAAACAAGGACGGAGACTGCCCCTGTATCAATTTTACTCATGTTAGAGATAGCAGGGCGGCGATGGTTTATTGAAATACTGTACCTCAACAAGAGCAGCTATAATTATTTCTGGGCCCTTACATTGTAGAATGAATAGCGCGTGTATCGATGAAACAATGCTGGTAACGATGCTGGATGAGAACATCGCGATTAGTCGATACCGCAGCCGTTTATCTTGTATGACGAGAAAGAGTTGAATGATTGAGAGGATTAGGATAGAATCTGCAATAATGTCTGCTGGAACGTAGAAACCATTAAATGTAAGCTAAATTTATTGACATAGATGATTTACTCACATACGAGCAAACAAATAGCAACTTGCTTTGGAAGATTGCATTGAGGAACAGGCAAATTTTTCCAGGCGAACCCACGATTCTCGCAGACCCAGAATAATTGTACGATCAATAGCATCCACACCAAGAGGCGTCAGATCCACCGATCTTGGACGTGGTCTCCAGCATTGATGATGGATGATCGGTCTTTCCCGAAGGCCGGCAATCATCGGCGTCCTCACGCGGCTTACTTCGGCATCATCCCAATCTTCTCGCAAAAGACACTCGATTTGCTTGCATCGTAGAAGTAGTAATAATAACCAACAATCCGTGAATATGTATAAGAATACTCTATACCATGTATGAATGCTCCGGCTGCAACTTTATTATTTTATAAATGAATCTCAAAGCTGTGAATAATATATTACTATGGTGTTTCAATTCACAACCAAATGAGTCAATGACAACAATAATGGAGTTCTAACATTCAACGCCTGAGTTCAACTAAAGATATTGTTACCAGAGCGTTGTAGGGGTTCTTGACTTCTTCCAATAGAAAAGGGGATAGGCAAACCCGACTGAGAAGGTTGACCAATGTGCTGCCTTCGGGGAGAGTCACCATGACCATCACGGGTTGTTGAAGTTGAGTGGGATCGCCGTTCATCGTACACGTTGGTGTTTAGAGAGGTGTATTATTGGAGGTGCCTAGTCCATGATTGAGGTATTCGTTTCAAAATGAATAAAGGGCGTGTCTTTGCTTGTTGGAATCAAAGAATTCGACAGGCCGGTCATTGTCAGGAAGAAGAGGAAGTTGGGATGACCGATTATGTGACAGGAAGTCGAAATGTTTTACATTGGTCAATGAATAAGAAGAATCAGCAAGCCATGAGTTGAGTGTTATGCTGTTGTGTCAATGAAAGATGCATCGACGATGGCAAGAGGTGTCCCACGTTGGTGGAGGACGATAAAGTGAGCGTTGACTAGGCGTTGACCTTACGACAGCCAACAACGGTTTGCCGCGTTGATGTGCCGTATGTCAAACATGACACGCGAACTGCTATATTTGGGGGGTAGGGGGTACCCGCCGTGGGAAACCCTCCAAGATCGGGGAATCTGAGTCCTCTTGATCCACACGACGAGAAATAGTGCAATAGAAAGTGGTGGCTGTGATATAATATCGCGCCACACCGTTTCACAATATAGAATTCACTGAAGTTTCTAGCTATGGACGGAGGGCTTTAAGTACCTACGAGAGTAGCTAGTCACGAGATAACAAAGTAAACTTGAGCACGAAATAAGTCACGAGAAAGTGAGCGAAGATCTAGCCAAGCAGTAAGAATAAGGAAAGAGTGACTAAGTGGTGAGTAATAGGAGGGGACGTGTAAGCGTTGAAGGTGTACGCGTCAGCGTTTAGAGTGTACGCGTCAGCTACGAAGGAAAGGTCCGAGAGATAAGAGAAAGGCGGGATAAAGAATAAGAAGTACGGGAAAGGGCGGGGCAGCGCCAAGAGTTTCGGGACGGGAGCGTTCCGTACCGGAGAGTTACATTGAGCTTCTTGTGACGTGTTGACATTCATAGAAATTATATAAGTGGCTGTGCAGTGTCCGGTCCGGTCCTGTGCAGACTATGAAGTGACTGAACTTGTTATCCTGCTGTGCAGTGAGTATAAGTACTCACAGACTGGTATCGCAATAATATATAATGTGCCCATTGGGTAGCCATTTAAAAGCCACTCGATATTAAAAAATTAGATTATAGGGTGTCATATTGAACTGCGCGATGAATCTTTCTCATCTGTAAATGGTGTCGAATGCCTTGGTTTATACATAACTATAAATATTCATTTTCTCCGTGGTAGTTCGTTCGACCCCTCATTTCCGTCCAATTTTCACGAGCCATGCGTCGCAACGGTGTGGTAATATGGGCTCGTACGGCCACCATGACCATATTAACTCTCCTAATAGCTTTGAACGGATATTGGGACTTCGGCAACGGCGTAACAGAATCATAAGCTTTGGTATCTTCTATCGTCTACGCAATCTCTGTCTGGCATGAGGCGTCAGTGTTAGCGCGTGAATGATGATCAGAAGTGTTTGAAGGATGATATAAAGCTAGAAGAGCAGTCTCTCTACTTTGATGTCTTCTTTAAAACTTGAGGATTACGACTAAAGAGCTCAAACAATGAGATTTCCGACTTGTAAAGCTAGAAGTCTCCGACTCCAAAGAAGAAGGTTCTGTCAGATCCAAATGTCCCTTTTCTCTACAAAATTTATTGCAGGCCGTGCGCCGTACGTGAGGAGGTTGCGTCGTTAACTATACAGTCTTGTAATGCAATTTATTTCTCCTTCCGAACACAGAGGAATCACAATTTCTTAGCCAGCCCCCAGTCCCAGTCCTATATTCTACGCTACTAGCTACACAACATTCCAGTACACCATCTTCTCGCTAAGAGGTTAATTGAGCAAGCAAACAAAATACTTTAATCGAAGAAATTTTTAAAGAGAGTAAGCGCATTTTAGCAGCTAAATGTTATTATACTACTATACGCCGCATCGACAGAAAATTATATTTAGATTGATCGAGTTAACACTTATTTACTCACGTTCAATAAAATATAAAATCCAGACGTCTCAAACATTGCTCCCAATCACACCTACTGGTGTATCTTGATTGTAGATATCTGCTGGTACCAGCCTGCTCACCCCATGGGCTCGTGCAGTTAGGCTAATATGACTTACACCGCAGTGCGTTCGCCCCGAACGTCAACATATAGTCATACTTTATAACCATTCTCACAAGACGTCATATCTTATTTATTCTATTAGAAGAGTTAACGAGTACCTAAATGAACGTGCAGTCCTTTGTTCATATCATCTTGCTCGCTTCTTTTCTAAGTATACCAAATACCCTTTGTAGTACATTGTACAACGTATCATCCCACTCATTTTCCAGTTGCGTTCGAAAACCTCTTCTTAAATCCCACCATTCTTTACCCGTAACTTCGTTTTTCAGTAAATACCGAACCCACTGTCGAGTCTCGCGTTAAGTCGATGGCCGATGCGGGACTATTTCCCTATCACTGCATACTAAGCCTCACCACTTCACGGTCAAGGTTGATACTTGGGGTCAATAAATCATGTGTACCTGGTCAACTGTGTAGTAGATTGCATATTTATATGACGTTCAGGAGGGTTAAAGAACCTAATGATTAATTGTAGTGCAGTCCCTCCAAGTCTGAGACTGGGGCACAGGCGCCGGTAGGATTTGAGGCCCTCGGCTGCTAGTGTCGTTGGTGCTATGACCAAAGGGCAAGGCGGATGACATAATTCTTCCATGCTCATGAGCACTAGTTTCATGGCTCTGACTTGCGGTATCAATCGCAGATACTTCTTTTCTATGTAGAAGGAAACTTGTGAGGATCGGGATATTGCATACAATTAATGATATGCTATCCTATATCCATATCAGCATTCATCGCGCACATTTAGAGTTCGACGTTTACCTCCACATAGGCTACTATTAGCACTCTATACCCAGGCGTGGTGATAATGTAGACGCCGTGAACAAGAGAAACGATGGTGGTGATGATACATGTTGAGAAGATAATAGAAAGTCGCCGTCGTAAACGCTTATCTAGTATCGTGTAAAACAGCCGCAGAGGGCTAATGAGCAAGACCAAATCTGCAAGGATATCGGCTATATGTCAAGCTTATGTTACCAAAGAACTGCGGTGACGGTAGGGCATTGCTCACAAACGAGTTGGAATATTGCAACTTGGCTGTCAAGTTTGCATTGAGGCGTCGGTTCATTCTTCCATTTCGATGACATCGGTTCACAGACCCAAAACAGCTGTGCCATTAGCGTCACCCATACTATCACAAATAGACAAGCTATAACCTTCAAAAATCTACGCTGTTCTGTTAGCGGATCAATGCGGATAACCGACATAAGGATAGATAGTCGAGCAGACCTATAAAATAGCATTAAGAGAGGGGTATAAGCGGAATGAAACTACAGACCATATCACGCAATAGAACGTAGTAGACATGAGATAGTATCTTGCCACCCCGACATGTTTGGCTGAACATACAAATTAGTAAGGGAAGTCGTACATATGTAAATGACTGACGATGCGTTGCTAGTTGTACGGCCACCATCCCAATGATGAGCGTGATCATCGAGAAGAACGCCCATCCCTAAAATGTGAGAAATATGAATGGATAAACAATTGAAATAGCTCATAATCGTACATCGTCTGCCCACAACTTTCTCCGCCGCAAATAAAGTCGGAGTAGCGTGCTTGCGATTGCGACCGAGTAGCATACAGCCGACGCAACTGCAGAGATGAATCCGATATCAACGAGGGAAGTACATGTTAGCAGAATAATATCGGCACTTACTTCGAATTGCCTTTAATTCTGATGACATAGTTAAGATCTTTGTGCTTTCCAGCCGTTTGTAAGAGCATGCAATGTATGTTCAACAAGAATAAGTATCCAAAGGGAGGTTGAAGAACAGATGTAGCAATGATAGATGTGGAAAATGACTAGGGTTTATTCTAACGTCAGTCTCCGATCAGGAAGTACGCACAGACTCAATTTAAACGTGGCTGTGAAATCCAGTTTGGGCTGTTATTCAGAAACGAAACTAAATGGACATCCTTCACTAGCGGAATTTAATATAGACGTAGCGATCGATACTAGGGCTGCCAACCGTAACCGTGACTCACGGGTCACGCTCAGTAAAAACGGAATTCAAGTTTTAGTCACGAGTTAGTCAAGAATCATGGCAACTTGACTAAATGCGGTTTTATTTACAGATACATGACTATCATAGTCATATTATAATCATAATATTTAATATATGCTCAGGAAAGCCTGTAGAAAGCTGAGGAAAAGTCAATGAAAAGTCAATGAAAATGACTACGACATGACTATGATAGTCATGTGTTTGTAAATAAAATCACATTTAGTCAAGTCGCCATAATCCTTGACTAATACTTGAATTCCATTTTTACTGAGGGTCACTTGAGGTGACATATTGTTGGCGTGTGGGGAAATCCGGTCAAACCATGAATATCTTCAGTGTACAGAATGCAGGGTAGCATCGATAGGTAAATTAGATGGACCCACTTGTGATATGATGAATCTCCAAGTAACCCCACCCATAGACCTCAGAACCGCTTCAGATCAGTGAAAAATTAATCCCCGTGCAAGTAGAATTGGAGCCATTGGAATCGAAGGAAATGCTGTTCTTTGAGCGGGCTGGTGATCGGGGAAGAAATGTCAACACAACAGAACTTGGTGTGATTCTTTTTTACCATCAAATTGATGTGTTGTAGTTGAATATATCGGGTAATTCCGCAAGGGGCCTAAAACTTTTTTAATTAGTTTTCACTGTTCAACAACTGTCAAGACGCAAAACAAAATGCAACTTGAAATCTCTTACCAAGGAAGAAAATCGAAGATATTACTATATATGCCTATGGAAATCCTCAAGGCTCATAATCGGGAAGCTATTAACCGATTCACCCTATGTGACTCGGATTCATACCGCCACCCATAGTTTTTCACCACCTCCATCTTTCATAGATGTGCTCCGTAGACTTTCTAATCCCTAACTGCACGATTTAGCGGTAGTGTGCACTAAAGGGAGACCGAAAGCTACATTGATAGCTTGACTTTCACGATCGAAGGTTGTCAGCACATCGATGAGAAAAGCTATCTAGATGCGGCAACAACCACGGGTCTTGTGGACTTTTGAGGTACACGCTTCTGAATGAATGATACTCTTATCAGCTACATTCTTGTTCACTCCCTGTGCTTATCTCGTTCTACCTCTGGACGATGGAGAAACCTAAGCGGCTAGAATCAAGAACAGTCTCTACCAACGACATCGACAATGACAATGCAGCAGGTATCAGACGGCGTGACAATAGGCTACTTGCCCACCTAGGCTATAAAAGCGAATTTAGAAGAGAATTCTCTGTAAGTAGCATACCTCTCAACGTCTTCGGCTCCCCAATGCATATTCGTTATAGTTGATTGAAACGATAGCATTTGCCTTTTCTATTATGGGTGTATGCGCAGCAGTCTCGACAACATTTTTCTTTCCGCTGGTAGCTGGTATATACCCCCAGGTTATGATATGAGCACTCCAGTAACGCCTTAAATTTTGCTCAGGTGGTCATGTCGGAATGGTTTTTGGCTGGTTAATTC
The DNA here is from genome assembly GCA_004379715.1 of Crucibulum laeve. Lineage (NCBI taxonomy): Eukaryota > Fungi > Basidiomycota > Agaricomycetes > Agaricales > Nidulariaceae > Crucibulum > Crucibulum laeve. The sequence continues at coordinate 52,953 of ML213637.1, forward strand.
CTTGTTTTTTCGTGCTGTGCATTGCTGCATCCCTCGCTGAATTGACTTCGTCGATGCCGTGAGTTCCCTCTACGGAAGAGATACCGTCAGCATTAACCAGGCCTATCGAAGGACGAGTGCAGGGCTCTATTATTTTTCTGCAAAGCTCGCACCGCCAAAATATTCAGCCTTGATTAGTTGGATTACAGGGTGGGCGAACGTCACTGGACAAATAGCACTCGTGTGCTCGATAGATTTTACATGGTAAGTAACAGCATCTTTGCACGTAATGCAATAGCTAATCTTACTTTCACGGAAGTGCGCAGATGATAACAACTGCCATCTCTGTTGGTTCAGATGGTTCTATCAACCTGGGTCCTGGTCCAACATTTGGCATCTTGCTACTAATCCTATTGTCGCATGCAATTGTTTGCTCTTCTGCGAGTCAATTTCTAGCCAGGCTCGCGCTGATATACGGTGTTGTTAATGGTGTCTTTTCTTCCTGGTTTAACTATAGTTGCGACGCTAATTCATTCTTCCTTTAAGTGAGCACGACGCTGGCAGCAGTAATAGGTCTTCTCGTAGCATCTGGAGAAAACAGAGTGTCTGCGAAGGATGCGTTTACGTTACTCGAAAATAATACTGGATGGAAGAATGGTCGGTCCTCAAGGATTTCTTTAAACTCATCTAACTCTAACGCTAATCACGACAGATGGATGGGCCTTCCTCCTTGCATTCACATCTCCCATGTGGACGCTCACGGGATGTAAGTAATGCAAGTTCTTCATTGCTGCTTCGAGCCACGTGCCTCACTTCTGGAGGTACTTATCGTTTTTTATAGACGACGCTGCAGCGCATATCTCGGAAGAAGTGGCAGGAGCGGCTAGATCCGCACCCATCGCGATTCTTTCAGGAGTAGCTGCAACAGAGTTCCTAGGCTTCCTGCTTCTCATCGCAGCTAGTTTTGCTACATCGTCGGTGTCGGAGCTACTTGCCACCGACCTTCCACTGCCAATGGGCCAGCTGTTTCTGAACACTCTAGGGAAAAGAGGCATGTTGGTGCTTTGGAGTTTCTTAATATCAGTACAGGTAGGGTTTAAATTTATCTCCGCTGCATATAAGCCTCACTACAAGTCTTGCGATGCGATTGACAGTGGGTGAACGGAGTTACCCAAGGTGTGGATGCCTCACGGGTTACATTCGCGTTGGCACGCGATAATGGCCTGCCGGGATCTCGTTGGTGGAAGCAGATAAACCGCCGTACACAAACACCGGTGAATGCAGTGTGGCTGGTCATGCTGGTTTCTGCTGTGATTGGAGTCCTGGCATTCTCAGAAACGGCATTATCATCTCTCGCTGGGTAAGGATCTCGTCGTAATTAAAACTGTTCGAATAATGTGTTTAACGCATTTACAGAGCGACAGTGGTTGGGTTATATACCTCATACGCTATCCCCATACTCTTACGAATTACTTCTGGTCGGAAAATGTTCGTACCAGGGCCGTTCTCTTTGGGGCGATATTCAGTGCCCATAGGGACCATCGCAGTTCTTTGGGCTATCTTTGTTAGCGTATTATTGTGTTTCCCTTCAGTTCAGAAAATATCGGCTGCGGGCGACATGAGTAAGTCTATAATTATCTCATTGATAATCTACCTAACCACACTCCCAGATTACGCCGTGGTCATCGTCGCAGCCGTCTTTCTATTTTCATCTCTCTCCTGGATCCTTTCCGCACATCGTTGGTTCTTTGGCCCAGTTCCTAATATCACGGACGATGATCTCTCAGATATTGATCCGCAAAGTGAGAGGAAAGCACAAAATGAACGACACGCCGCAGATGATGATAAGAGTAACGATATCGATGATTCGGAAAGGAGACTATCGACATAGTCGTGTTAAAAGAGGCTAACTATGTATGTATCGTAAATGGCAGCGCTTGCACAATAAATATCGACTACAAAAATACAACATTAATAAGTCCATATATCCAAGAATACAAGAAGCTAATAGGTAGATACTGATATATCAAAGCGAGAACCACTTGTCGCTTGCACGTGAATCGTGTATCATCGGGTCTTTACTTGTCGCATTATAGATGCTACTGATCCCGCCCACCTCCGAGCCTATGCCCTTGCTCAGAGCGCCCCTCGAAGTCGATTCAGATCCAGTTTCGATATCGTTCAGAGTAACGGCGGTTTCTTCACGTCCTGTGGCCTTATGCGAGAAGATGCGAGAAGAGAACTTCATGAGCGTTGATATTTTAGTCGTCCGGCGCAGCTCGTTACGTTCCCTTAGCCGGAATGTTGCAGTGACCACCACGGGGATATTACAAACGATTAACGAGACACAGTCCTTCAGAATGTCCGCCGATCAGTGTTGTCAGGGATTTTCGAGATATAAATAGCTCACCTCGACGAGCGCGGCCACTACGACTTTAGGTCCGCCTAGCGTCAGAATATAAGCAGCATGAACGAGTGACACGATGGTGGTGACGATGCATGTTGAGAAGATGACCATTAGTCGACGGCGAAGTCCTTTATCCTCCAATCCTGCTAGGAGTTTGAGCGGGGCAACGATCAGGATGAGATCTGCAATGATGTCCGCTGAATGACGAATAAGTTAGAATTTAATCACCACGAAGAAGAAAATAAAAATAACGTAGCACGCACAGACGAGCTGGCAGATAGCGACTTCTTTGTTCAGTGTGCATTGTGGACTTGCGGTATCCTTCCACTCCGGTTCGGGTTCGCAGACCCAGAAGAGCTGCGCAATGAGGACGCAGCAGACGACGAAGTAAAGGATTCCGACGTAGAGGAGTCTTCTCCGTCGAATTTCGCTTGGATCTAGGCGAACAATGGAGAATAGAATAGAGAGACGTGCAGACCTAGGTAAGAAAGAAAGCGATTAGAACGATGGTCCCCAGTATGACACCTCGTGCGGTACTAACCATATAATGGCGTAAAACGAAGTCGCCATGAGGTAGTAGGCGGCTACCCTGTTCGTCCGCGATAGTTCCGCTGTGAAGACACTGCTTAGTGTTGTATTTCGAAAGGGATGAGATGGAGGCTTGCCTGGATTGGGGACGTGCATGAAAACCGCTGCAATTTGGACGAACAACGCGAACATCGAGAAACATGCCCATGCCTGAAAAGAAAGATCGTTAGTAGAGGAAATGGTGGTTTAAAAGGAAGATCAAACATCGTCTGCCCACAATCGTCCTCTTCGCACTATGAGTCTGTAGACGGTCGACGCAATTGCTACGAACGAGCATACTGCAGATGTAACTATACAACAAAAATGCAGATTGTTAGCATGCGTTATCAGGATGATACTACACATACTCTCACTTTTAATCTGCACAAGCGGATCCTTCAAGTCCAACATCGGAAAAAGGCAGAAGGGAGACAGCCCGAAGGCTTGAAGGAAGGATTATAAGGACAGTTAGAGCTGAGTCTTTGGGAAAGCTCCAGCACGGGTTGGTCGTGGCGTTAGGCAAGAAGGGCAGCGATTAACATGGTGGTGCTCTTTACGACGAGAAGGCTGCTAGGTTTGGTCACGCAGTTACTTCTCCCGAATTCGGTACAGTGGGGAAAAAGAAATTAGGCCATGCTGTACGATGCTTCGTTTTCTGGATCAAGAATACATAACGGAGTTGACTGTTCATCTTCACGAAGCTGATAGAGCTGATAGATATCCTTCACGTGCAGTGCGAAATACATCCTCTAGAGCGTATTCTTTCGCTTTAGAAGGTGTGGTAGACATCGCCCTGAGCTGAGGTAGCGTTCTTGGGGATGAATATCAATGGTCGCTAACGGACTTCGGAACAATTGCGGGTTGTCGAAGTGGAGAAGGACTTTCAGCGGCGGGCGTTGCCGGCACCACACCTGTAGGCTAAGCGCCGCTTCAAATGTTGACCGAGAGTCTGGGATACCTGCGTCTATTTTTCGCTCTCATCTCTTTTCATTTCCTTCTTCCTCGGGTTCAGAACTCAGAACTCCTCATCAATACCTGCTCTGTTCGGCGAACATCTGTGACGACTCAAGGCTTAAGCTCTGGGGACCATGCAGTTCCCGCTGTGTAACTCTGTTCACCTGAACGCCTCGTGTTAGCTAACACCAAGTTGGTACGGGCAATTCCCGAGTACAGAGGCTTCGATGCTTCCAAACTTTTTGATGCTTGCCACAATCGCCACCTCGTTTCGAAAGCAGAAATCTCGATGTCCGAATGTCTATTCACGGAGGAGCGCTGTGGACGACGCTTATCTGCATTGGCATGCGCATACCTAATATCAACTGCGGATAATGTTTTCATCGTCACCTCTGTCCGTGGCCCTGTCGTTCCTTGGAGGGATAACTGTCAACTGCCATGTCTGAAGGCATAACCCCTGAACTTTTCGCTCGTTTGGAATCACTCTATCCCCAGCCTCAGGAGGGGGAGATTAGTCCTTGGTCTTTCGTGGCTGCAACAGCTTTTAGCGCAAGCAACCTCCCAGAAGCCGTTCCTCTTGTCTTTCAATATGCCTCCAAGGATCTCAAATCCGACGAACATCGTTTGTTGCTCGCACGAAAACTCAAAGATGCCATCTTCAAGTCTGGGCTACTTTCAGGCTTCCCAAAGGTCTACGGCACTTGATTTACTTGGCGGGCTGTAACTAACGGGAACGGCATATAGGCGATTAACGCTCTCGCAAAATTGCATACTGCCTTGCCCGAAAGCCTACGAGACGTTAAAGCCCTACGGTAAATTATCCAACAATAGTTTTAATCACTTATTTTTACTTATGATCGTTCTTATTAGTGATGTATCGATGTCAACCGAGGAGCTCCACCGTATAGGTCAGGAGCACTTTACTCGCACTTACGGCGAAACGGCGGATTCAGTACAAGCCTTCTTGAGGGAAATTTCTCCGGACTTCGGTTAGTTTCCCTTCCTAATCCGCCTACAACCGGTCATTCGCTAATTTATACCCTAATTAGAACACTTCTCGACGACCTTTGCATATGGCTACACGTATAGCTTTTCTCAAGTGCTTACGGCTGCAGATACGTCTTTTGCTATGGTGGCAGCACTTATCGCATCCGACACTCCTCCTCAAATCGAGTGGCATTTACGAGGCGCTATGAGAAATGGTGCAAGTCGCGTGGAAGTTATCGCTGTTCGCGATATCTCTATCGAAGTTGCCAAAGTTGCTGGCGTTGTCTGGAAAAACCAAATCCCGGAAGTCCCTACCTGATTACCTGCCCGATATCGGAAGCCTCAACAGAAATTGGATGTGCCACAGCTGTGGATGTAAGCTCTCGGGTTGGTGAAGGGGTAATGACGGGTAGGCGTAAGTAGATACACTTTGTAGGGGCATGTACTGGCTGTAGAACGATGTGTACTTGCCAAGAGGGGAGAAATTTACTGATTGCGAACGTCGGCAGGTCAAGTGGCCTTATATCTCGACATACGGTGTTATCCAACACCAGCCGGAGTCGCATTCTTGCGCTATTGCGTAACTACATCAGCTGATCGATGAGCACTCGGCGTGGGATGAGTAACTGAAGTACCAAGGATGTCTTAACGCAGCGCGCTAACATGATAACTATCAGCGAAAGTATACACATTGTGGGCTATTGTGAGGTGGATGTCACCGCCATAACACCTTGTTGCCGCCGGATCACTTGTTCCTGAGAGCTCTTTGACAGCATGACCATAACTCTGTTCATTTTCGCGGTAAAATATTTAAAAAATTACGCCACGGGTGGACCCTGTCAAACGAATATTTCAGCGGACTTCTTTCCACCTCATGAGCCTCTTACCTGATTGGTCTTTTCATTGATCTTCTTAAAACTCATCAGTCCGGTGGAGTTGAGCCGGTTGGCGCTCTTCCCTCTTGAATAGTGACCTCTTCCTCGTTGACGATGGCTGAATCGCCCACAAAGACAGAGCAAGACTGGGAGAAGACCTCGGGCTCCATCAATGCTCACACGGACGACCGTGAGCATCCAGTCGACGATGGACAACCCATGCCTGTGGACGCGAAAGTTCGGCGTAAAGTCGACCTCAACTTGATTCCTCTCATTGCTATTCTGTATTTGTGTAGTTTCTTGTGAGTGCTATTTCTGTTTCTCTAGCTGGACGAAGACATCTGAACGTCTATTTTTTTCTAATTGTATAGGGACCGAGGGAACATTGGTGAGTTTCTTCCCCTACCCGAAGTGTGGCGTTGGTAATTAATGTTTTGAACGCTGGTAAGGCAATGCTAGGGTGCGTGATAGTGATTTTTATCGTGATATGCTTTAATGAAGATCTATACCAATACAGGTGGCTGGAATGGGGACAGATTTACATTTGACTGGTATTAGATACCAACTGGCAGCGGCGGTGTTCTTCGTACGTTCATGAGTATGTTTATTCATGGTCATGTCTAACGATCAAATAGATTCCATACAGCTTAATGGAGATTCCATGGTTCGTCGTTGTTCGAATTTCGCTTCAGGTCATGGAACTAATATCTTTTAGTAACGTTTTCCTCAAACTCTTGAGACCGTCTGTCTGGAGTACGTTTCCTCCATGTAATTCTTACATCGCACGAGTACTAACTCTGTATTGCAGTTCCTTCTATTATGTTGGCTTGGGGAATAGTCAGTGAGTATTTTCATTAATATTACTCTGAACGCATGGTTCCGTGGACTAAGCCGCGGACTTTTAGTGATGTGCATGGCATTTGTGAAGAGTTACCATGGTCTTATCATGTAGGGGTCATTCGAAACCGTTAACTCCATATCTCTCATTTCATTTCGCTGAAGAACACGCGTCTTTTTGGGACTTGCAGAAGCTGGACTGCCTCCTGGCGTTGGTAAATCCCCTTCTACATTTTTATTTTGGAAGTATATTGAAACGATTCAAGCATTTTACATTACCTTCTGGTATCGTCGACAAGACCAAGCTCGGCCTATTTCGCTATACTTTTCGTCTGCTACTGTTGCAGGTACGGATATTGAATTATCACGAACCTCTCTTCTGTCTCTTCTAACATTACTCCTCTCTGAACAGGAGCTTTCGGTGGTCTTCTTGCGTTCGCAATCGAGAAACTCGATGGGTAAGATTTGTATCCTATCTGTCTCCTAACGCACAAACTTAAGATAACCGCTAGACGCTCTGGACTACGCGGATGGGCATGGATAGTAAGTTCGTCATACCCCTTTTTGTGCAGATCTTCTCAGCTTCCGATCACTTTCTATAGTTTCTTTTGGAGGGGCTTCGTAAGTTCTTTATGATCCCTTCTGCGGCTCCAGAATCTTATGGTTCCTGACAGTCACTATCTTCTTTGCACTCGTGGCATTTTGGATGTTGCCAGATGTCAGTCCCTCCTGTTACCACTTGTCATTTTTAACACAGTGAATGACGAACTCCCGAACAGTATCCATCGACAGCAAAGTTTTTGACTCCTTCAGAGAAGTCGCATCTTGTGGAAGCACTTAGACGTGACAATGCTGGGGAACCTTCACATTTTGAAATGCGATTCATTTGGGAAGTGCTGAGGGAGCCGAAATCTTGGTTACAGACGATCATCTATCTTGGGTTCGTTCCACCTACCTCTCCCCGTGGGGTAGTAACTAATGCGGATGTTCTATTCATAGCATGGTCATGCCGCTCTACGCATTTTCGCTATTCCTTCCGACCATTATTAATGCTCTTGGCTTTACGGCCTCACAAGCTCAGCTGTACGTATTGGTTGGGGACTGCAACTATCCACCTCTAACCGCAGCATTCATTTAGATTGACTATCCCTCCATATGCATTAGGATGTTTGTGTACTATTATGTTCGGTATGCTATCAGACCGCGCAAAACTACGCGGCCCTTTTGTCATGGGATGCTCTGTACTAGGCATCATAGGATACTCTATGCTTTATGCTACGAGCCCCACTAATCACCCCGGCGCTGGTTATGCCGGTGCAATAATCGCTGCCTGCGGAGTATTCCCCACCGTCCCACTCATGCTTGCATGGGGTTCTGGTAACGCAGGAAGCTCCCTGAAGAAAGCCGTTATCATTGGTCTTTTGAGTGGGATTGGTAATTTGGGAGGGTGCGTGTTTACAAATGAATATTATAGCTGCCACACTCATACCAATCTCCCAGAATTTGTTCGTCGTTTATATATCGTACTCAAGATACACCAAGGTTCCATCTTGGACATGGTAAGGCAATTTATTTGTTGTGAAATATTATGTGAACGTTTGTACACTAGGAATCGTGCTTGGATTTTTGTCCATGGCATTTATAGCGTCTGCATTTGCAACTTTTATTTACCACCGACTTAATAAGGCAAAGGAAGTCCAATGTCTTCAGGAAAATATTCACCTTGACAGAAGAGCTGAATTTTCGCATATGGGTACTAATTCGCCTCTCTTCCGGTGCGTCGATTTCACTAAATATTCTAATTCTCTTCTGACAAACTCCATAGCTACGCATTATGATTATCATTCTCCAACTATGCGACAAAGCGGACAGAGAATTTGGCAGTTTACTGGTATGGATATTTGCCACATAATGACTTGTCACAAATGTGTGTATTTTCAAATTAAAACAACCGACGAGGGAAAAGAAAGACGCATTCTATTGGAGGCTGTAAGGCATATACCAATAGATATCTCTTGAATGCAGCTTTTGACGCGGACAGAATGGAGGATACATGTGAGCCAACAAAGCAGGCCCAGGCACCTAGGGTCCCTTAAAAGCACAATATCTACAACTAGCCAATGCAGATACAAGCTGGAAAGGCCCACACTTAAACTCGCCAGATGATTTTATAGGGACGTACACAATACTTCATAGGGTAAGACTGTCAACCTGCATTCTTGTAGCATATCAGAACATCGTTCTAGAAATACTCGAGTATATCCTAAGGGCAATCATGCTTATCCACACCAATATGTATCGAGGCTTCTGTCAGTTATTCAAGATCAATGGGAGAGTGTAGTTTCAAGAGTGGATACCATGACGAGGGTGCGTCTGGGTGTGTCTGGCCGAATTAATTGCTGTGGGATATTTTCGGTAGCGCCTAATGTGCAATGTTATATCGGCAACGAGTAGTTATAGACTAAATGGAACACTAATATTGTAGCAAGCTACATTGTCCCAGACTGAGATAGGAAAATCAACCAGTCCCATAGTAGAAAGCTCGACCAAAGGAGCAGTATGTAAGCATGTTATACTTACGACGAGCCATCTGTTTATATACTGTCCGACGTTAAGAAACATATCGTTTCTTAATAGCTTCTTTTGCTTAACGGCTAAAGTGTGCCAGCTGCATTCGGACAAGCAGCAGGCTTTCAAGTAGTGCGAAACAAAGAAATCGTGCATTGAACGGGAGGCGAGAGACTCGACCAGCTCAAATCTCGCGCTATTTCATCGAAGTATTCAACTACGATAATGCAGCTAAATCTACTAGTCGTCTCCCTCTCAGTTTCGAAAGAAGAGCAAAGAGAGAAGAGTCCTAGGATGCCAGGCCACCAGGATTTTGTATTTCTGGGAATATAGATGCTGAACTAGAAAGACCATTAGATCGAGGATGAATAATTTCGCTTCAATGGGATTATTTGTGTCAAACATGGTCTTGACATTTGAATTTTTTGCAACATGAGGAGAATGAGCAGTAACTCACAGAAATATTTGGAACCTGATGTATCCATCGTAATGTCGCGCTGCGCAAGCGCAAGTCTTGCGTCACGAAATACGAGCTTTGAGCAACAGGAAGAATGCAAAGACTAACGAGGCAGCATCTTTTGGGGGCGCGAATGCTGAGATTCTTGAAAACTTCATTCATCAATTCCATAGGAAGCATCTGCGTTTCTATAGCCATGAGTCGGTAGTGCATTTGAAGGCTGGCTGACTGAAATCGCCAACGAAGATGACAAACTGCTAAACAACGACGTGGATGAGAATGTTTACGTCGAACGGAATGTGGCTATAGAGTTTTTGCGATTCAGATGCTGGTAAACGATTTTGCGTTGTAAAGCATATACCAATGGATAGTTCCTACATATAATTTGTAACACAGACCGAACAAAGGAAGGAGAGCAACAAACGAAATAGATCCAAACACCCAGAACTTCTTACGCTACCAGTCACAATATTTACAGCAAATGTCCCAAAATATAAATGGGATAAATCCGCATTTAAACTTGCTAAATAGATATACAATTTGTGAGCTGAAACGAGACGACTTGTGTAGGGCTTACACGTCGTCTCATGCGTAAAATTGTCGATTTGAGCTCTTATAGCTAACTAGCCCATCATTCCAGTAAAGTACCACAGCATCGACGATGTTGTAACTTGCATGATATCATCAGGTGAGAACGAATTCAACAGCCAAGCCAAGGTATTGAAAATCGGTGCTCGTCCAACCATAGTAGCAATAAAAGGATTTTTCAGTTTGATGGAAGCCTATTGCCTATCCGAACGCAACTGGTCCACTTAACCGTTAGGTAAAAGAATCTATTAAGAAATGATATGTTTCTTAACGTCGGACAGTATATAAACGGATGGCTCGTAGTAAGTATGCCATGCTTACATTTTAGCTTTCGTTTAGTATATCCGCGCCTGGTATATTCACTTCTCACGACGAAGAAGCTGAATGGAACAGCAAAGTTCCTAAGGTCGTACAATTATTTAGAATCTTAACCAGAAAATCGATTACACCGATGATGGACAGCTTGAACAAGTGTACAATAGAGAGAAATAAAGAGATTTCCAATCGAACAGAATACAATAAAAGGGGCCAGCTCGAAGTTATCACGTCAACAATATGGTCAGAGAAGACCATATTGAATGAGGTAGTTGTTGGGCTCAGCTTCGGAAGAACAATAGTGAGGGCGAAATCGTGTGATGCCATTTCGGCGCGACTGTACATGCTGCACAGCATAACGTTGCGGGACAAGATGAGGCGAAACGAGCAAAAGTTGATGCAGTCCCGTCGACTGAGTGTCCATGATGCCAATCGCTGAGAATGTATTTTCACAAAATATGCGCTTTTGAGCTATAGGAAGAAGCAAACAACCAGCTAGACAGCAGCTCTTGAGAGTTAACCAGCTTAGGTGTCGGGCCACTATTGCATCAAGTAGTTCTGCACTACGCATGTGGCTTCAACATATCGTTTATACGTGATTGGAAAAGACAAACCCGCAAGAAGACAGATATATTATATCTGTCATAGCACTGTTATGGATGTTAGAAACTTGTTACTTATAAGACGTGAAACGGCACCACGGCGCACGTGGACATCGCAAGTACGGCAGTTGCCAGTACCAGCTAGCCTAAATATAGATCTTGAAATGCGCCTGGGTATAAGGCTTGCAGCCACAGTACATACGCCATCTAGTAGCCAAGAGCTAAAATGGAGAGGGAGAGCTTGAAAACATGGACATAGGAGAATTCAGCGCTTTTCTTCTGGAACTTTGCATACTGTTTATTTTCTTTCAGCCTGCAGGATTCGTTCTTGATTTTCTGATTTTCTTATATTGAGAGTGATGCCCGACTTCAAGAGAATTAGCCAATGCGGATCTACTTCGACACCCTAACAGTCAAGGTCACAAAGTAGATTAATTTGGACCGGGCTTGGCGATTGAAGCTTATCGAGGCATACGTTTCCTGTACAACGCCCAATAGTAAGCCAATTTTAGTCTCTAAAATTCTATGGCATTTGTTCGCGCTCAAGATCGCTTACCACTCAGCACGTACATAGCGAGACCAATGTTGTTTTAGTTCATTCAGAGGCTAAATTGAGCTTTCAAGTTACTTTTCACCTGTCAAAGTGACTGGGCGTCGATGTTTGCATCATGGTGGAGGCATGTTGGCAATGAAAGAGTGAAATGACATTTTTCCATACTCAAGTAGTCGTTTGCGGTATGCTCATTCTGAATCCTCGTCGTATATGTTGGCGTTGCATGTTCTTGGACTTGAAGGACGAATATCCTCCAGGAGTTCGAAAGGAGTCGACGTTACTCGGTCATCTAGGAGGGTCAGCGCCATCATATATTTAGAGACCTTGACGTTTCGGTTGGTACAAAGTCAAGCACGAGCAACCCGACGCTAACAAAGATATACGAGCTCGTTGATCCATCGTCGATGACCACATGTTCTGATGGCACTGGGCGTTCTCGTCTTGATAAAAAACGTTGATGGGAACATTGAAGGCTGTGCTATTTTTGGTTCGCGTTGATGTAAGTTGGGCGGTGTACGGGGATCATGGCCGTTCTTGAGAGGCGTTCATCAGTGCGCTCTCATCCCTGTCCAGTGTCCACGCGATAACTGGGCCAATTCATTCTCGACTTTGAGACCCGAGGTGTTGCTGGGGCATGGAAGGGTTTCTCGGTTTGCTGAGAACATTTGGGTTGAGTCCCTAACTTCTGGAGTTGCGACGTGATTGTTAAACCCTAGTAAGAGAGCTTTCTGCATTTTCTGGCATTGAGGAGACCTCCTGACGTCAAATACACGCGCTTTAGAGTGATTTTGGAGGATAAAAATAGCATGGATCGTGCTTTGGAATCTGAATGTGGTGGTAAACGGATAGGATCAACCGTCAGTGAGAGCGCGACAAGCGGAGTTGTGGACAAGTTGCGTATGTTTGTCACCCTCCTGTACGCGACAAAGTTGTCACACAACTTTCTCTCCGCAACCAACACAACACGGTTTTTCCAGTGAGCCCTTCAAGATCCCCTTTCATTCTTTACAACCAACCGTCACTCCTTTGATTTCCCCCTAATAACCCCCCATCAACGTTTCAAAACGTACGTTCTCCTATATCTTTGTGCTCCATCTTTCTGGCATCAGCAACTGACCGTCTGGCACCTCAGTTCCCCTCGTCCCCCCACTACGCAACTTTCGCCATGTTTGCATCGTATGCAATTACCGCCCTTCTTGCACTTGCCTCTGCCGCCGCTGTGCGCGCGGACGTCACCCCCAGCGAGCCCGGCCCTGGAGACTCCTTCAATGCTGGAACGACGTGTAAGGTAACCTGGGATGGCGACAAGGATTCGACCACCATGTGGAAGAACATGAGCATTGAGCTTATGACGGGAGCCAACTCTCCTATGACGCATATCACCAGTGTGTAACTTTCTTTTTCATCGAGGAATGTGTGCTTACGACGTGTCCGTTCTCCAGCGGTCGCAACCAACCAGGACGGTACTGTCGCTGGGAGCTTTACTTACACATGCCCGGAGGTAAATTTTCCCCTCCTTATGTTTATTCCGGCCCGTTAACCATTATTTCGTTTAGGTGACCCCCTACTCCGCCATCTACTTCTACCAATTCTCTTCTCTCCTGGCCTCCAATAAAACCTGGACCACGCGTTTCACCATCGCCTCTCCCAGCGGCGAGAGCACACCACCCACTAACGCCTTGCAGCCCGGCAGCAACGACCCCATACCCTGGGGAACTGGTGCTCTCGTCGACCCTTCCTTGGCCATTGCTGCTCCTGATTTCGCTAACGTCGCTTCTGCCAGCCAAAGCGCTGCGGCATCCGTTGGTGCCACCTCGGCCTCTGTGACGCCCTCAGGCTCGGTCTCAAGCGCGGCTGCGTCCTCAACTCCCTCGAGGATAGTGACCTCCAGCGGCTCTGTGCGCACATCTGCCACTTCATCTGGAACTGCCAGTGCCTCGAGTGCTGCGTCGAGTTCGAACGCTGCTCGCGGTTCGTTCGGTGTTGATTCGCGCGTGTGGGGTGTTGCAGCTGGAATCGGAGCCCTTTTCGGGTTCTTCCTATGATCGATCGACAGTCCCTTCGTGACTGCCCGTCTAAGGGTTTCGACCCCATTGCATTCGTTCATCCATCATCACAGCATCACGCATACGGTTTAGATTTTTAAGCCCCACCAGGGCATGGACATCCCTTCCTTTTAAACCCTCTTCCTGCACGCGATTTTAGTAGCACTTTCATCGTACAGGGGATTCACGTTAGACCCACGCTTTTCACTGCAGCACGCACCTTTACGAGCTTGAATTATGATCTGGATTCACGCTTTTTTACTACCGCGCACGCAACGCGACAGGACTACCTGTCAATCCACGACGGCATAGTGTACCTCGTTTTCACTCTTCTCACTGTATACCTGGGTTGTTTAGTATCTACTTTTTCGCGTTCTGTTTTGGGGTTTACTTTTTTAATTGGTATTTGGTTTATTGCGGATTGTCATATACTTAGCATCAGTCAATATTAATAATATTGCATTACACGCAACTGAGTGTGATGTCGTAGGTTAGTTGTGTACCAGCATGGACCACATCAAGGTCCGAATTTCCTCTCACTCGACTCCTTTCTCGCTGCCAAGTGTGGGGTGTTCATTTCCTTTTTTGGGCTGATAGCATGACAGCTTGTCGATCAAACACGACCAAAGCAGCGATCACCAGGTGCTCTGATCAGACTGGGCTCCGCGCTGTTGGACATCTTTGTTTTCTATACCATACCATTGTAGTTGTATTCTCGTGTAACCCCTCCTCCGTGTTGTACACTAAATCTCCTCAAATGCAGCGCGTTTGGTCCACTTACCTCGACTCATCTGGACACCGCCGCCAACGCTCCAGCTCTCCCAACCCTGGAGCGCCGCATTTGGTGCGTTGCCATGAGAAATATTCATTTCTGAGTTGGGACTGACGTACACTTGCGCCCACTTCGCAATTTTTTACTTTTTCCTCCCACTTCATTCAAACGCAACGTTGCATCAAATCATTTTCTTTCAAATCATCCTCGCCTTTCCTTGGTTCTTTGTCACTGACGTCCACCTTCGCACTGCCACCTCATCGACCCGTCGTCGACCCTCGTTTGTCGTTCTAGATGGATAACGGATCGCCGTAAGTTTTTTTTTTTCCATCTCAACTACGACACAGGCCTGTTACTCATCCTTTACCTCCCATGACCCTCCACAAAAGACGTTCCTCCCGCCGCGCATCCATCGCCTCGCACGCCAACTCGGCCTACTCCGCAGCAGGTTCAACGCGTCACATCCTCGCCGACATGAACCACTCCAGCGACTACGGCGGCCACGACTCGGGCCCGCTCGACCTCGACCCCCCATCCGCACCCTTCCGTGCCGGCTCCTCCCCGTCCTCCCATAACTCCAGCTCCTCGCTACCACTCCGCCCCCCAGCCATCGACACCAGCAGCGTGTCGCTCAGCGTCAACTATCAACCAACCAAGTTCAGCGCTGCGCTCATCTCGCCCGGGGGTGCGAGCATAAGGAAGAGGAAGAACAAGGGCATCGACCCCCAGGTGCCGAAGCGCGGAGGCGGGGTGGAGGCGTTTAGGAGTGGCGAGGCGAGGATGCCTGGGCAGGGCGACGAGGACTATGATGGTGTCACCAGTGGGTGGTTCGGATCCAAAGGCAAGAAGATGCGGTGGAACAAGTTCAAATGGACGTTGTTCGTCGCTAATCTGCTGCTAACCGTCTACTCCCTCGTCGCGCTCATCTTCTGCCTGCTCACGTGGTTCAATGTATGGACGCACGCCGACATCGTGCGTGTCGGGAACCGCCCAGAGCTCATCGTGTCTACTATCGCCTCTATCTGCGGTCTACTCACGTCCATAGTTGGATGGGCCGGTCTCCTGCTCAATAACCGCGGCTTCCTTGCTGTCTACGCTTTCCTCCTCTGGATCACATTCGGGTTCATGGTCGTTCCCGGGTACCTCACCTACAAACGCAGGACGTTCAATCTCGAGGGGAAGATCAATGCCGAGTGGTCGCGAGCCCTTGGCTCTGAAGGCCGGTTGCGTATCCAGAATCAGCTTAATTGCTGTGGATATTTCTCGCCCTTTGTTGAGGCAACCGTCACGCAGACGTGCTATGCCCGCTCGGTCCTCCCCGGGTGCAAGCTCCCATACATGGATTTCCAGCGTATGGTGCTGGAGAGGTGGTACACCGTTGCATTTGGCCTCGTACCCGTGCATCTCTTCGTCATGATCAGCGCGTTGTTGTGCTCGAACCATGTTACGTGGAGGTTCGGTAAGGGCATGATGCCCGAGGCGTATAGGTTGAACATGAACAGTATGGCTGTTATCATGGACAATTATGCCAAGTACGTGTTGTGTTCCTTTTTATAAAACTCATTGTTTCAGTATTAATATGTTGTGTTGTTCCTACAGCCAACTGGCAGACCAATACGGCTCAGACGTGGCCTCCGATATCATCAAACGCTCTCGCTCCAACCTCCAACTCGACACTATGCCGGTCATGCCTTACAACTCTGATGCTCAACCATTGGGGCAGCATGTGAAGTATGATTCGGTGGGTGGGAAAGCACCGGACGCGATGTAAGGTGCTGGGAATGCCTATTCGTTTCTGCCGCCACCGTCAATACCATCTGTCGCTTCTTGCAAACACCACTATACGTTACTCGCCATCTCGGCTCGACGCCAACCTGCAACTCTTCAACACTCCATCAACGCGCACATACTCACTCATCCACGACGACTGATTTCGCTCCCTCCACATCTGCTACAGGTTTACCATCACCTCATCGCGTGTATGATTTTTTCTGCATTATTCGTGCTTCCATCTTCCCGCGCGGCTTCGGTTCTTTGTTTTACTCATCTCCCATCTGCATCTGTCATTCATCTATTAACATTCGCATTCGGATCTGCCGGATCTCATCGCTTGCTCATCACTTCCTCTTGTTACTTCCAATGATTACTGGAGTGTTGGAACCTGGACATTTCTAGCTACATACCTACCACTGACCTATCTACACACACCCATCTTTGGAACCTGACCATCTGTGAACCCGCAGCACACGCTCACTACGCTAGCGTACACAATCGTTTGTCTATCTACTACTACCTACCCCTACCGTAAATCCGTACTATAATGGAATATACCCAACCTGGATACCCAATACGAGGAAGCGGATGAGATGGTGGATTTCCGTGTCCTTGCGAGTTTCAGAGAGAAAAGTATCCAAATATCGAAGTAGTAATAACTTGTTTCGATCAAGTATACTTCGGAGTATCAACACTCGCAAATAAGCCTTGTAGTATCTATGGATGCTCATATACACCTTGTACTAAATTTTATAACAATCCTCTAACGCTCATGTCAACACTCTCCCTAGATGAAGAGGCCCGCCTGTACACGAACAACGCCGAACGCGAGAAGTACAACCTCCTAGCAACACTATTCGGTATAATAGTCGCCTTGGACTACCTAGAGAGGGCGTATGTGCGCGATTCAATCACAGCTGCCGAGTGCGTTCAGTTCTTCGCTGTCGTCGTGTAAGGGAAAACTGAGCAGACACCGAAGAGATACTCGCCGGCATGCACACGGCTGCTGTCACAGTACAAGACGATGCTCAAGCTCGTTGGGGATGATGTGCCTTCGATAGAGGAGTTTATGGGTCGGTATAGGGTGCGTCGGCGTTATATTGTAACTGAGCGAACGGTGTCTGGAACTATGTGATGGCTTAGATGGACAACCCTGCTGCTTTGCATCGGATTAAGGTCGGTGTGCCAGCTACTGTGGAACATTCAAGTGAAGCGGGCCCAGAGACGGGCAAATGGGTGGCTGAGACAACCCAGGTGCGTAACTCCTCATCGTGCTGGCATCGTAATGATCTTACCAAGTCTGTTTCTAGAGCTTTATTACGTTTATGGACGCTCTAAAGCTTCGATTGCGGGCCAAAGATCAACTGCATCCTATCCTACAGGAACTTGTCACAGGCTATGCGCGCTTTAAGGGGAGCAAGGATTGGGAGGGGAGGAGTAGGATGGTGTCATGGTGCGTTCACTTAGCCTTCTTATAATATGTGTACTGACCGTACATTCTCGTGCCTAGGCTCATCACGCTGAACGGAATGAAAGCTTCAGAAGAGCTTACCGAAGAGCAATCTCGACAGGTATGTCCCTACCCCCGCTCTATCTTTGTTTTGCCTTGGAAGGAAAGCTGACGAGTTTTCCGTATAGCTCCTTTTCGATGTCGATCATGCATACGCAGAGTTCTTCCGCAGTCTGAGTGGGAAGAGCGATTCATAAACTATAACGGACATAATAATATCTAGGATCTGTACTCTAGAATGCCCATGTAACACAATCTGTATGACCAAGGACCTGCAACTCCGTCCGGCCTCTAGCCAGCTCAAATCTATTTCCTCAACTATATCCACTCTACGATGCACGGGTAATGCAAGTTCCCAGAACATACTGCCGAAAGTGTTCTTAAGAACATGCGAGCAGCTCAAGACGATGTAGCCTCGATGTCACTGCATGAGGTATAAGCCAGCGAGGACGGTCTGCACGTCATAGGGCTCATGATCTAAGACGATCCATCAGCTAACCAGGTGCTTAACTCCAAATTCGGGATACGCTTTCAGGGAAATGGCTCTCCAGAGCTACGCGAAGAGGACATCCAAGTGGCTGTCGAAGATATGAATGCAACCTTTCAGACATTGACAGGATGGCCGTGCAGTTGGAGGAGAAACTTAGAACTAAGATTGAGGAGGCGTTCGGAGATGAATATTAAGGGAAGCTCACCCCGGAGGTTATGGGGAATTTGGGCCTGGACCCGGACTTGCTGAAGATTAATAAAGAGGCGTTGGCTCAACGGAGATGCTGGCGGAGGTATTGAAGCAAAGGAAAGAAGAGTGGGTGACAGAGTTCCTTATCTTTAAGGCCGGAAAGAAGAATGAAATCGAAGTCGAGGCAAGCACGCCTATCGACACCAGAGGGTTGGATTCCGAAATGCAGCAGCTTCGCCAACTCGCCGAACTTAACAAAAAGGTTGAAAAGCTCCGTATTATAATGGAGTAGCTCAACCTGGATACCCAGTAAGAAGAAGCGGATGAGATGGTGGATTCCCACATCCTTGCGAGTTTCAGAGAAAAAAATATCTAGACTCCAAATTTTCAAATACCGAAATAACAGCAACTTGCTTCGATCAACTGACTTTGGAGTATTGAATGCTGTAATATCAATGAAGTCCAACTCCAGTAGCATTTCCTCTAATCTAATCGTTGAGTGATGTAGGCATCACGGGACAGGTTTATGACGCGCTTCAATATCAATTTCTGAATGAATAGGCGCGTTTCGAGGTAGGCCTGTGGCCCCAATTACCTCTAGTAACATTTTCCCATTTTTTATGTATACATTCTCCATCTCACCATGCCAACTCACGCACTCCACTCCCCCCTCCTCGGTTCTCGCGAAGAAGTATTCGATGTCGGACACGAAACCGACTCTGAGTCCCTGTCTAGGTACAGTCCTGCGCCAGACATAGATGCTCAAGGCGGATGGAACGAGGTTGCCAATGCGATAGTATCTCTAAGAGAGGCGAATATCAAGCCTAGTATAATGTCGCTTAAACAGGAGAAGCTAGACCAACTGAAGACTCTGGGATTATTGACACATGGAGGCGCAATCCATTTCTCGATGTTGCTAGAGACCACGACGACGTTAATTAGCCTAGTGCGTCAGCGAGTGTCCTGCTCTGTGAGTTACTTCTTATTCTTCGTGTTGTAGTATTTTTACTGGTGGTCGTAGACATTACCTGGATGGCGAGCACTGGTTGACCTCCTGTTACTTCATGTCACTTCGAATAAAACGTCAGATGAAACCATGCTCCTCATAATTCCCAAATTCCAGGTTCTGGGGACGCATGATTGCATAGATGCGCTATTTGTTGAAAGTTCTCAGAAACTATCTTGTGAGTGCTTCATTATTTAAGTTTGATTCAAAAGATTTTAATCATGTTGGGACAAGCATTCGTGCGCGACGACCCCGGGCTGGCGTTCGCAAATCAAAAGCTTTGGGAATTTATTCGGTGTCCTGTATTCATAGCGAACGAGTGTGACATCCACAACACACTCCATCATGCATTTCTGAAAACTGCAGATTTATGTCGTGTATACGAGTGAGTACATCCATACGGTTTTGTTCATCATAACAATTTATCGAATAGCATTCCAATCCTCCGTGGATGCGTATCAAACGGCGAAGAGTGGGTATTTTTTGTGTATATCAGAAACGACGATGGCACAGAAGGCGGGAACGTTTTTGTCACGGAGCATCTTCAGCTACAGCAGGATCTGGGAGGTCTTCCACGAGTATTGGGGCTGTTGTATGATTGGGTTAGTCGAAATGCTTCAAGCTCTCGGTATTTGATTCATTGAATTTAATTTATAAAGGTTGATCATGCTCGTGAAAAAGATTCACCATTCTGTAATTTCTATCCAATATAATAAATAAGTATATCGTTCCCCGGCCTGGGAAATACTTAATTTTAATCCAGACGTCGCGACTTGGCAGCTATCCCGTTGATTATTTCATGCGTCCAAGACGTTTGGAAAATATTCATACTGGAGGTGATAGCGATGCAAGAACCTCGGTAGAACTAGGAAGTATTCATAGAAATAGTAAACTACACATAAATGTCATAAACGCTGAGGTTTGAATATCGAAGTCGTAATGCGCGAGAGCTGTTCATCAGCAGATGAATCACTACACCAGTAGTTGCGCGAAATCATATAACCTGTAATGTATTTCGACCAATGCAGTACGGCTTGGGCATTCAGACCGCCGTCCGCCGAAGGTGGTCACCGAGCTGTAAGACAATAAAAAGGAAGGTCGACGCCATCCAGCGTAGACGTAAATCTGCAAGCAGAGTTTTAGAGACTATCAAAAATCATGTTCCGGACATCGAATTATGAGGTAGATTTGAAGTGAGCGCTGGAGACCAGCGACTCGGCGAATTCTTTGAAATCTTGCTTCGAGCAAGATCTGCCGGGCTACGGTGAAAAAAGAATCAGAACATCTTTGTCACGAGGAGATAGTGATGTCATACCTTAAGAGCGTAAATCACGATCTCGTTTGCCCAGTCCTGCTGGGGAACACCCTCTTGTTCGATTGGCTCCTTGAGCACAACACGTACAACACGCTCATCGGCGTCATATGTGCATCGAACGGCGGGGCTAACGCGAATATTCATGGATATTTTCCATAGTGGTTCGCGACGGAAAACTAATTACAATATAAGATTTTCAGAGCCATCATAAAATAAAGAAAAAAACGTACGAATTCGCTCTTCCAATGTTGACTTGTCTGACAAGAGCTTGACGTGGCCAACCATTCCATCAGAGAAAGGCTTGGTACCACGCTTCACGTAGAGCTTAACACCTTTAAGCTCCAACTCTACGTCTTCATTTTCTTCTCCAGTAACATCTGATCGAGCAAGCAGAAGGAATGGAAATTAGGGATCGCCTCTCCGCCAAATAATTTTCGGCACGTTGCCAAATGAGAAGTAGATACTGACGTGGGATGGTAGGTTTGTTTGGGGTCAAGGCAGCTAAGATAGCGTGCTTCTTCTGCTTGAAAGAAGTGTTGGGTCCTTCGAATTTTGAGGCATTATCAGAAAGTGACGAGGATTCAGCGGTTGATTCGGTAGAGTCATGACTGCGCCAAATAGAACGAACTGCCTTCTTCGATGGTGAAAGAGGCGATAGCTTAACCGAAGCAAAAGGCGAAGATGAACCTGCGAATGCTGCAAATCCTCGAGGAGAGTGGATCTGCAGAATCACTTGTAAATAAATATTTTAATCTTTCTGATAAAACACGTACGCTAGGCGAAGCATTTACGGGCTCCGGTGTCATCGGCAAAGTAGGGAGTGTTTCGGGAGAGTTAGGCCTCTGATAATACGAGAAAAAAAAAATGAATAAGTTATGCCAAATATTCCATGAACACGTACTAAAGGCACCTGTGGTGCAGGAGAAGGCGTGCGAGGGGCTGAAGGCGCGACGATAGCCTCTGGTTCTTGATTGACAAAGGGCTATGTTGCCATATTAGCTGAGATATATAAGAAACGAGGTGTAAAATACTGACGATAGAGACATCTTCGTCTTTCAATGACGCTAAGAAAGACGCAGAAGGTTCAATTGCTTGAGTTACGGGTTCCTGAGAGGAATTGAATGTTGCTGAAGCCTAATAAACGACTAAACACTAACGTTTACATCCTCCTTTGAGTCAGACGACGGAGTCCGGCTTCTCTTGTTAGGATAGATATTAGCGAGATTCTGTCAGTGAATACGAAAAGATTAACTGGAGAACACAAGAACTATCAAAGGATTCTTACATAAGGATAATCAAGTTCCTGTCAATGAATGAATAAATTCGTGCATAGCAATACGAGTGAAGAACTAACAGTGTTACGGTCTTCGAATCCATCGTGAGGTATCTTCCTCTTGAGCGATTCACGTCGATGGGGAATGACGATTATAGGAGATTTCTCGACAGTAATTTCATCCGCAGCAGGAATTTGGAAGTCTAATGCTGAGGAAGAGGATGTTGCTTCCGGCTTATTATCGTTCGGACCCTCCATCTCCGCGGGGGCTATTCCGTTTGAGGGACCGGCGTTCATGTTAGTGCCTTCGAACCCATCACCGACGTTCCTGTATACATGGTTAATTATTCACGCTTCCTTAGAGCACAATCGGAGTGGTTCACGTACCGACATGAGTGCAGTTTGCGTGTGCAAGCATATCCAACTGTGGCTGCGATGGTCGCGAGCCCACAAACCACAAAGTTGAAATCGGTAGTAGGGAACATAACAGTGGATATCTTAAACGGATCAGAGACTGGTACAGATCGTGGTCAGGTTCGTAAGATATTCTATACCACGATAAGCCTCTGAGACCAGGTCTACTCCAGTACTTACACTGGGTATAAGCGACTTGCGCTATGTAATAGAAACTTCTGCGGGAAGAACTCTTGGATGCGAGGATGCAAAAGTATTCTATGGAATGCAAGTCTTATAACACATCCAGAAAGCTGCCTGCCGAGCACGATGCTTTGCCTCGAGGACAACACGAGCGTTGTTATCCCGGGTGAAGGGTTACTAGTAGCTCCGAAGATTGGGGGTTCCGGCTTACACGTGTCTGGAACTGCTACAAATAGCAGGGTACCTTCGATAAGCACTAGTGGGTATGATAGAATGGTGGAGCATCTACGGCCTGATGCAAGGGCACTTCGATATATGAGAGCACCACAATTTACCACCGGCTTTCTATTGCAGAATTCAAGTAGGAAGCTAAGGACGGAGAACATTGCTATGGTGGAGCCGAAACTTATCGGACACGATCGGCCCGGCCATGTCAACGTCGGTGTCTTGAACGGTATTCAATGTCCCCTATGTGACATTCTTCTCCTTGCCCGACAGTCATGTGTTGGAAATACAAACCGTCTCTCGCGCATCGCCCGCCCTTGAATATCCACT